>JBBPNB010000003.1:0-237065 GCA_038090635.1 Rubroboletus satanas
AGCCCAGCCCTGAAGTCAGCCGCTGTCAAGGGAACCCAAAGCCCGAATTTGTTGCTCGAATTGTTGGATGCACACTGCGCAGGCGTCTGTGCCTGAAATACAACACATGGGCCCATGAGTCTCGGCTTCAGCGAGGTACCACTCGCTACTTACCGAGTGAGCGAGAGGAATGTCGTTCGTTCGGTGTTTTGACTGCTACCGCAGGGGTGGAACTAGGATTGGGAGAGATGCTACGAACGGACTTGCACATGGCGTCCTTTGACGCCCGGGGCGACTTCCTCGATCATGAACAGTGTATTTCCCTGTGTTTCTGTACCGTACGTCGATCTTGGCACCCTGGGATTTGGTAAGCGCGAAACGGGTGGGAATCGTCTTGTTTTCGAAAGTGTATAGTTCCCCTGGTTATCCTTCGAGTCAGTCGAGAGTGTCAGGTAGTAGCCGATCGCGAAGTCGACGATGGCGAACGACTGCTTGGGATCGCCAGCGGGGGCGCTTGTGACTCGACTACCTTCCAACATTAAATCGCAAAAATAAATAAATAAATAAAAACGTTGCCTCACACGTACGGGAAGAAGAGGTTTCGCTGTATTCGCCAACCTGCTGGCGAGCGGTGTAGACCTCAAAGGCTGCGGCGTCTTGCAGCATTTTCGGTGTATATCCCCAAGTCCGGTGGTGATCTGTTCCAGCCATAGCGCTAGGAGCGTCGACGTGGAATTCTGCAGGAGGAGAAAAAAAGTCGTTCGTAATGAGCTACATGATATTGGACTCTGGAGATGGACATGATGGCCGGAATACTATGATGGCGGGGCCAAGGTGACGTGAAGGATCCGACTGCATGTGGACTTTCCAGAACGAACGGAAGGACCGAGGAGGCCCGCCGACGAGCATTCCACCGTGTCCATATGAACGTGTGAACTGTGTGACAGTCATCCGACTCTGGACTCATCGGACATTTGCATTACAGTTGGTCTGGTGACCAGAAAGCGGTCGATAGATGGCACGGATGAGAGCGATTTATCCCTCTCTTGGCTGGGGATCAGATCCCCTTGCTCGAGAGAGGTGCGCTCCTACGAACCAATGAATCAAAGGAAGATTCGGGAAATGCCTCGCAATCTAATAGTGCCGCGTTCATCGGACCGAGATACCCGCCAGTCGAAGCAGCGGTCGACCGGACACTAGGTCCAAAGTAGCCTAAATAAGAACGTGTGGTCGTCGAGGATACATGGGTTGCATTCATAGGGCTAAAGCGCTCGAGGCAGATGCAAAATGGAAAGAAAACAGAAATGTAATGGAAAAAGAAAAAAAAGCCCATATATTGCAGCCATACTTGTACCGCGAACCCAACGACCTCCGGATACATCCACTGGCAGACGGGGTCTGAATTTTGTTCACCGGTTGGACTTGGCGACACGTTCGAGCTCGTCCTTTTTCTGATCAGTGACAGAACGGTCGCCGTCAGTGCAACGAACAATCACGGGTGACGGGCCGCATCTGACCTTGATAGCATACGAGTTCGAGGAACCCTTGGCGGCATTGATGAGCTCATCAGCAAGGCACTCGGCGATGGATTTCACGTTGCGGAAGGCCGACTCGCGGGTCTATCAAATCGCCGTGAGAACAAGGTCTGCATCAAACGCATCACGCTGCTTACACCGACGGTAAGGAGGGCAATCGCCTGGTTCACTCTCCGCAAAGGGGACACATCGACGGCCTGACGACGCACAGTACCCTGCGAACCGATACGCGTCGAGTCTTCTCGAGGACCCGTGTTGACGATCGCATCCACGAGCACCTATGCATCCCACACAACATCAAAAACCAACCCGAAATGTACCAACCTGAAGCGTACGAACCTGGATGGGGTTCTGGTCGGTAAGGAGGTGAATGATCTCGAACGCGTGTGCAACGATGCGGACCGCCAGGAGCTTCTTGCCGTTGTTGCGACCTTTCATCATCAGACTGGTAGCCAAGTCAAACGCGTCAGATCTTTCCTCTCTGTTCTGATCATATCACACGCTATAGGCATACCTGTCAACAAGACGCTCGACGATGGGCATTTGGGCCTTCTTGAATTGTTTCTTTGCATAACGACCAGCAGTGTGGGGGAGGTAGACTGCATGGCGGACCTGGATGTAATCGGTCAACGAAATGTCCTTGACCTCAACACTATAGCCACGATCAATGACAAGTTCCTCTTCGAGCGTATGGATGCGTACTCCTGGGTATCCCATTTGCCGAAAAGTTTGATTTCCTGGCCAAGTCTCGAGACGTCCTTGGGAAGTGTTTGAACCGCGGCCATTTTTGAGATGTTCTTGAGGGTTTTGAAGTACAAGCGTGGATTCCGTCTCGGCGACGAGCTCGCTGTTTGTCTCTATTGTCGCCTAACACTACAACAATTAAGGTTTCAAGCCTCCCGGTCGTTACCGAAACTGTATAGTTTCTGTTTTAGGGGATCCCCTGTCCCCCATTGAATGAACAGGAAAAGTTACTAGATTGAATTATAGTTGTGATACCGAAAATACTATACTGTATATACTATAAAAGTTGCCAAGTACACTCAATGAACCGTTTTCGCGCGGGGGTCTTCAGTTGTGCCGGTCGCGCATCCCAAACAGCGCCACAAGTTCTAGAGCAAGCGTGATTGGGCAGCCCCAAAAACGAGAGCGCCACCACTCACCTTGGAGCCTTGCTTCCCTTTTCTCTCTTTGAGTCTCCGTGCGTTTAATCCCAGAGAATGCCTGTGAAGATGTGTCGGGGTTAACTCTATCCGACGATGCGGCGACTACATACATGCTGGATCAGGCGTTTCTTCTTCTCTTGAATTTCGATCACCTAAAACGACAGTCGACATTAGAAAAGCCAGTCTGTGACGATCGGGTAGGTGACTCGCCTTGGATTCGACAGTATTTTCGGCGATCAATTGGTATACGTGAACGGGTTTCTTCTGTCCGATACTAGAGGAACGTCAACATCCGTCAACGTAATGGGAAAGGATACTGCTTACCGATTGCATCTATCAATGGCTTGACTCTCGATACCTTCCTATAGAATCATCAGCAGAAAAGACGCTGCGAGTTGACTGGTCACATTACCTGCCACCATCTGAGCATGGGACGGAGGCCAACAGTCAATATTATATGAAACAAATGGTCCTACAATGACTTACGGATCCATCCTGGTGAAATCCATGAGCATCTGAATATACACAACAAAAACAAAGTGAAGTCAGACTCACAAAAAGACGTGGTTTGCAACTGTGAGATTGAGACCCAAGGCACCTGCCTTGAGCGAAATCAACATGACCTTGGGGTTTTTCGCGTAAAAGGCGGAGTTGTCGAAATTCTGCTTCACGGCTGGGGTGGCTTTTGCCTTGCCCTTTCCTTTGTTCTTCCTTTCCTCTGCCTTGCTCTTCTTTACGCGGGTCGAGATGTCTTCTTCAAAGTCATCGTCGTCGGTGTCATTTACAACGACGAAGTCCGAGTCATTGTCATCGGTGGCATCCTCCTCCTCATCGACCAGCGTGATCTCTGTTTGTGTTTGATCCTGGCGAGCAGGTGGAAGGGGTTCTCCAGGAGCAGGAGATTCATCGGGGTCAAGGGGGATGGAGAACCGCTCCAACACCTCCTGTCTTTTTCTTGCAGACAGCTGTCCATCAAACCGCACGTATGGGATACTGCAGACATATTCAGCACAACATCCGAGACTATTCAACTGGCGGACTTGCCCATGTTCCTTGAGTGCCTCGCCGATCTATCCAGTGTATCAGTGCAAACATACCAGCATGGTCGTATAACACAATTACCTTGTCCAAGAAAGTAGTAAACTGGGAGAAAACTAGGCTTTTGGAGTCGTTGGGAATCAGCTTCAGAAGATGGATGAGTTGATCAATCTTGGCAGACGCCGCAGTGCACAGATCACTTTGATCCATGTCTTGTTTGGCAGGGGCTTGTGTAAGGTTCGTAGGAGGTGGCGGCGCCACCAAAGCTTGCGTAGTAAGAGGACGGCGATCCTGCAAGTGAATCAGCAATGCAATCGATGACGCGGACAACAAATAGTATACCATGGGACACTTTGGATCCCTTGCAATCACCTCCAATATACTATATCTATCGTGAGCTGAAATAAAACGCCAACAAACAAACGAGGGCGTACCAAGGAGAGCAGAAGACGTGGGCACACGATGTTATCATAGGTTCCGTCATCACATTGAAACAAACAGGACATTCTTCGTTGTCCTCGATCGCTTGGAGTATAACCGTCTCCAACTTGGCCTTTAGTTCGGCTGTAATTTGTACAGCGTCGCCGCGGGCAGAGTTGATGTCCTCGTTTGCCCCAAGTTGATCCAGGTAGTCCGCTGGGATCAATCCCGGATGGAGAGCAATTTGACGCAGACGGGTAAGCATGCTTATGACGTTAGTAGTTACCTGGATATATATAAGCAAAGAAAATGGTCAGATTCAAGGTGACACCCACAACAGGGTTCATTCCTCCGGCTTGATTCATCAGGCTTTCGACTCGCTGTCGGGAAAGACGTTCCACTGCATCGTAAAGTGTCTGAAAAACGCAATTGGGATTGGCACAACACAGTTAGAGCTACACTTACTCGTGCTTCTTCACTAAGTGTCACAGGGACTAAAGTAATGTCGACCTATTATCACGAGTGAGTGGATGAAGTGAACGACAGACAGGGACTTCACTGGTGGGAGAGTTACAAGGGTGTTTCCCTCACTATCTTCCATCTTCGTCGCAGCGTCAGGACTGAAAGGACTGCAGTGCACCATTCAAGAACCTACCTCCTTCGTTCTCCGAATGCAGATATGGCTCATCAAGGCCTTAGTAGAGGGTCAGAACAACTACTTGACTGGCGGAGCAAACCTACACGAAGTAATTCTGCCCCAGCGGGATCTCCATCTTTCAGAGGACGCAGGACCAGACGTTTGAAGAAATCCTCATTGTCCAATGGGTGGCAAATTTGGAGGAAGGTGAGGATAGAACCGAAATCCTGTTGAAATTAGTGACAGAAACAAATTGAAGTCAAAGAATATGGCTAACCCTGGGAGAGTTGATCTATGAAGGGAAAATTAGATCTGGGAAGAGCAAAAAGTCTATCACTCACGATAGGGGTTCCAGAAAGTACCCATCGCCTTTCAGCAGGAAGCATACACACCGCCATAGCCATCTTCGTCCTGGGGTTCCTGATGCTGTGACCTTCGTCTAGAATAATCCTCTGAGAATCACGCCCGCTTCAGCTTGCCAGAAATGCTCATCGAATCGCCAGACGTGTACCTTCCATTTTACATCGAACAAGCCCTTCCCGCTCTTTTTCTTCTTCTTCGCAGGTCCTTCCCCCCCGGTACCTTGCTGCGTGACAGTACTGGGATCGGCGTCGCCTGACACAACTTGGTAAGTGGTGATCACTACATCATATGTCTTCAATTGTTGAGGTGTCATGTTGCGTGTGGCACCGTAGTAAACACAGGCGGACAAGACACCTCTGACGCAGTGCTCTTCAATCTGCTTCTCCCAATTTGAGATTACAGAGAGCGGGACAACTGTCATCAACAAAGCAAATGAGACGGATAACGTTATACAACATCGTGGTGTTGCGCACCGATGAGGGTACTGTTGCAGAATTCCTTAGGGACGTCCTTCTTTGTCGCAAGGACAAGGGAAATCATTGTGAGTGTTTTACCCTACAAAAGATGTTATCTTGTGCATTCCCTCTTTATTGTACCACATACCAAACCCATGCTGTCAGCTACCAAAGCACCTCGGCCAAGCGCTGGAGGTGTGGTGATGTCTTGCGGACTCTTGGTGGCGACTAGGACAACAAGGATAGTCAATCACTTTACCAGATGTCAACCAAATTAGACCGACGGTTGAAATAGTATGGCTGGCAACAAAAAGCGTGTAGATTTAATACCTGCTCGTCTATCATGACAACATACCTTGTTACCCGCCTTCCTATACTGCCAGAATTGGACTGGGCTATCCGACTCCTTAGTAGGCAACTTGGGGTACTCATGCTCGATGCACCACTGAAGGGCTTGACTCTTAGATTTAGATGCAGTCAGTGTGCAATTGCAACTGCGGAATGAACGTTTTACCTGATGTTTTAACAAGTCCACGACCAATTCTCCACTAGCGATGCTTGGGGGATTAGGATGTACAGGGAGATTCAAGATGTCAACCGTTGGACAGAGCGTGTCCAGCAACGAGGCACGCCGGTCTTCATCATCCACTCTCTCGAGGCCGTTCAACATCTGCCTAAGTTCTGCAGCCCTTGTGAATGCCTCGTTCTGCTTTCTGATTGCCTCTTGCTGTGCTTCACTCTGGGCGCTCACCCCACGAGCTTGGCTAGGGCCAGGCATCCCCATTGCTGCAAGCGCGGCAGCGTACGCAGAAGGAAACGCCCCTCCAGCGGCATGAAGGGCAGCTGTAGTAGCTAGAGATGACGCCCCTGGAACACCACCCCCTGCCCGTGGCGAGAAACTCTTTTGTCGGGGTGTAGCCCAAAGAAGCATCGGCTCAAGCATGTCTCGTTTGTCAGATGGTCCATAGATATTCAACGACCTGACATATATGCAGGTAAGCGTGGAACAAAAAAACTGGATGATGCTTACACAGATAGCGAATAACTAAAACCGCTCACTAAAAAATAATCAGTTCACGACGACCCAAGATGTGTAGGAAGAGCTCTACGGTTTCCCTCGTGCATGACACCTTCTACAGTGACCAGCCCCTGATCGAGAAGCGGGGCTAGATCAGACGCGACGTTTCTTGGAATGTGTCCCACTTGAGCCCCGCCAATGTTCTTTACTTGAATTGCATTCCTTTTTCAATTGTGAGCAGAATCACAAGAAAGATACCTTCCTATATCTTACCGGTCGTATGGATTACGTGGCTCCCTGACCAGCCTGACTTGTTCTCCGGGCCCAACAAGACCTTCATATAGGGTAAGTACAGCATAACTTGACTCGATGCACCAAGATCCGTACCCTTGTAGTACTGTACACCCACTATACTAGTCTTCATGACACAATAGAGCTCATCGACTGACTCTGGTTCACCGAGCACGACTTCGTCATCTTCGTCGCCAAGTGAACCACGTGCGGCTTGTGCGGCGTTCGCATTTGGAATTCCCAACGGACTGAGTGACCAAGAAGTCTCAGCGACGTCAGATTGGTATCTTCTTTTCTGTCCGGCCAGTGCACCGGAGGGCGGACCGGGCACCCTCACAGGAGGTGGTGGTAGTGGTGGAGGGACAGCAACTTTCGCAGTTGCAGGAATGTCTGCAGCATCTACGCGTTGAGCCGCAATAGCGCGCCTGACCTTTTGCTGGTCCTCGTATCTGTGGAAATATTCGTCACCATTCCATTTGAAAAAAAAAAAGACTGCACACCTGATGGTACTGAACCCAGCGACACTTTTCAAGTCGGTGACAGCAAGCGTGCGCAAAATGTCAGGTGTAACGCAACCCCTGTGTCGTTGACGCCGATCCATCAGCTTCTTTTTCTCATAGGACATTGCCGAGCTGACGAGATACTCACCAATGTCGCCAGGAGACGGTTTCACCAAATTCACCTTTGACGATTTGGCCGTACCTCAATGTGCCTACGGGGATCAAAGCGCCCGTGCACGGTGCAGGCCCTTTGCACACCGCGCGTGTGCTTCTGCAGTACTGCACAGGCTCCTATGAGCGTAATGGCAAGCACTATGAACTGTTCTCACGTCTATCGCATGCGCTGACATCGGTAGCCAACGCGTGTAGTGGAGGTTAGAGTCAAAACGCGGAGCTGCAAAGACGTCAGTTCTAGGATGGGTCTTTGACGCGGCACTGTCCGACAAAGTGGCAGGCTGCGCGCAGGTTTGTCCCTGTTTGGTTCAACGCGTCGTGCAATTTTATCACGTGACGGCGCGTATTGTACTTTGATCCTGACTGACAACTTTCCAGCCAAAAAGCATGGTCCAGTTCGAGCACGCTGGTAGTATTAACAGCCCTGCATACGATCCAGACCAGGATGCAGCAGAGAAACGCGATATCCGCAAGAAATACCGTCTTCTCGGGAAGAAGACAGGTGGTGCGTCTCACGCGTAGGTCTCTTCCCCGAACGTGCGATGAAGTCAACGCGATCCAGAACACGTGAGACCGCAGGACCATGACGCGGCAGATCTCGCTGGTCAGGTCGCACAGGCGGACGAGCTGTTTTCCAAAGGTGTGCATATCCATGCCGTCATACAGTCATAGCATCTTAAGCGCCCACTTGATACAGTCAAAAATCCGACTGAAGCGACTCTTGACTCGACGGTACTTCGGAATGTCTCAAGTATCGGTGCACAAAAGGCACGCGCCATGAGACTCGGCTGTGCCGCATTCGACATGGATGACTTTGTGTCCAAACTCATTAACTACATGGGTGGCAGGCAACGCTTCGAGGATGAAGAGGGGGAAGAAATGGAAGTGGTGGAAGACGGCGCACTTGACTGGGACAAAATAGGTCGGAAAGCCCTGGCAAAAAGCAGAAGAGTCCCTGTCACGGGCTTCATGTACCCACCTTCGTTTCCAGCTGGCTTAATTGCTGATTTACGCCCAGGCTTGGCCCTCTCTTGATAGAACAGAAAAAACGAGGCCCTATAAAGCGCCAGAAGCAGGAGAAAGCCCAAGAAGAAGAGCGTCGACCTCAAGAAATAAGGGAGGATGACATCAAAAGATCTGACAACGAAACAACCAAGAACGTCCTTAAAGTGCGTCGAATCTCAGGCGTCTTCAGCCACATCACTAACAGCGATCTCAGATTAAAGATATTCTTGAAACTACTGGCCCTATCAACCTTTTCAAATTCATCGTAAACCCAAACGACTTTGCGCAGTCTGTGGAAAATCTCTTCTATCTTTCGTTTGTTATCCGTGATGGAGAATGTGCATTCGAGATCAACGAGGACGGTGAACCTATCATCAGTACGTGAGGAACACTTATTTCACTTGACTGTGATTTGACAGTATTGCTAGTGCGTTGCGAACAGCCGACTATGGACGAAAGAGCTGCAGGCGTCCATGCTCGGCAGATTGTTATGGAATTCGACATGGCGACATGGAAGGTTGGGTCCTTGAACTACTCCACTGAGTAACACCAGATTGAATACGTGTCGTTATTCAGCGCGCCATAGAAGTCTGGAACATCACTGAGTCACAGATTCCCCAGCGTCCCCCCGCGAAAACCAGGATCGGCGACAAGTGGTATGGTTAAGGACGATATTCATAGAGCATATAACCGTCTGCTAGATCATGCGCATAGTCACTGCCAGTCCACCATATTGTACTGTAGATGTAATCTCTCGTCAAATGCTCATCCTTTCTGTTATATGTCTGCAGATTCGTATCGTATCACTACACGTATGTTTCGTGGATTCAATCAGTTATCATACCAACTACTAAGGAATGTAATAATACACGGTTGTACAGATGCCTAGGGATACAGATGATTGAAAACCGTCAATGAATGTGAGTAAGAATGATGATAAGCCCATGAGCCCGAACAGTAAAAGAAAGGGATATTCTCCTGGAATATCCCAATAACCGAAACGATGCCGCGTCCAAAGGTCGATGCTTGCCTAGCACGACGTGCGGGGCTGGAAGTTAAACTTCTTCACGCCATTGACGTCGTAGATCCCATATCCAGGCTCTTGACTGTCAGCGTAAATGTGTGCAAACCACCCAATGCCCCCACCAGGAGCGTTCTTGAGATCTGTGCAGTGGCTGTCAAGCAACTGGTAATATTGCTGCGATCACCCCGTCAGCTCGAGTAGGCATGGCGGTCAGACGGGTGTGACGTACTTGCTCATTACTGACGCTAGCGATTGCAGCCAGGCTGTTGGGTTGAACACCTGAAGATGCAACGGAGGGCCAGCCATTCTGAGACGCGCGGTCAAGAGAGGAAATGGCACAGATATCCTGAAAGACCTACTTCGTCAAAATACATCTTCTTCCCCCCACCTTGTTGAATAAACCAGTTCATATCCGTCTCTATGAGCGGCCATGCAAGGGCTCCAGTGGTCGCAAGCGACGAGAAGAAAGGAAGCATGTGAATATTTATGTAGTCGATCGCGTCGAGGACGTCTTGGGCACCACCACGCTCCTGATAACCGTAAGCGAGCTCGGAAACCGTGACCGGAATTTGTACGCCTGCGAGTTGAGCCTTGGCTGAGGTGACTTGCGAAGCGAGGTCGGAGTGGGAAAGGACGTTGTCGTATAACGGCTCAGAGCCAAACTGCACGCCACGCGTGACGAATTTAGCTTTTGGATTGGTAGTGAGTGTGTTGATGAGTGAATCACGACGAGTTTCCCACTCATTACCACCATCGAAACCAAACTGCAAGGTATGAGCGACGAATGAAACCTAGAAAACACAAGACATACCCATACTAGTGCGTGAACTCCAAGACTGTTGTTCCATGCAGCATCCACGACGTCATCACTGCACGTTCAAGTTAGAGAAAGAAAGGCATAGATCAGCGAGAGTACACGCACTAGAATCCAGAATTGTCGCACGCGCCGTAGAGACGGACATAGCGACCGTTGAAGTTGTTTCTGATGTCGGCAAATTCAGCATTGAGCTGGCTCGGGCTCTGGCCTGAGATGACGTCAGTTTGAACAAGTAGAGGGCGAGATGACCAAGACCAACATGCAGTAACCTCATAACTGAATCCCATGAAGGCGTACTCAGTATCCATAAGACACCACCAGTTATCGAGTGAATCCGGGACATTCGATGGCACTCGAAAATTCAAAGACGGAAAGCAGCCTGACGGTGTAGGGAGGGGATTTGGTGCAGAAACAGAACTCGGTGCGGGAGACAGTGTGGTCGCACTCGACGGATTACTGGTGGTCGAGGCAGCTGCAACCGTGGTGGTGGGGGAAGGACTGGAAAGCCGTGTGCTCGAACTCAGGGATGAAACACTGGTGCTCTGAGGTTTGCCTTTGCAGCTTCGCGGAAGCGGCCCGGCGAACACAGAGTTGGAACAAATCAACAGTTGTAGAAAGCAGAACAAATTAAGCAAAGAGAACGTCATATTGTAGGAAGGGGGAGAAAAATGAATGGATAGGCTCGACGTCAACGTCGGCAGAGACAGTGAAGAATCAGGGTGGAGACGGAACTCATCGACTTTATGCTATGCATGAGCACAATGGTGAATGGTCGTCCTTTGTCCAAGCTCGGCAGATGGTGATCTAAGCGGGCGATGAATGAAAGGATCCGAACCGGCTGAATCGTAAGCAGCTCCGCGTTGACCCGGACAGCACTGGAAGAATAGCAAGTACTGCTTCATAACCCCTTCATGTTGGCCTGATCAAGCTGGTCTCGGAGTACGACTCGGAGTGATGACACCACCTTGAAAAATCTACAGGTACCATCATGACTAAGTAACTGGCAGCTCATTGTGTATTCTTCAACCAACTCTACAGCTTCCTCTTCTCACAATTGGCAGTGCTACGAAAGTTCCAGGTCACCCAGACCGAATATACGACCACCTGGGTGGTGATGGGCCTACATAAATAAAGAGCTGGTGAGTACTATGACTGGGCTGTGTGCGCAGCCTTGGTGGTCCAGGCGGCCGCCCATCTGATCTTGGCCAGGTTGTTGACTAAGCCGGTAACTACGATGGGAATGAACAACAGTGCTGCGGCAGTGGTGACAGGAGAGACTCTTATAAACGGGGACACCACCAGAACTGCGTCCTCCTCGTCTTACTTTCTGCCACTTGCATCTTTCAGTGTTACCCCCCTAACGCTTTAATTGCCCCTTCAACTCCTTTTACAGTACATTATCTCTCAGCCACTATGCTCTTCAGACCTGCTCTTCTCGTCGCCGGCGCTGGTCTCGCCGTTGCTCAATCGTAAATCCCACGCACAGCGCTAGATGTCCATGTCACTGATCCTTTGATCCCACTAGCCTCTCAAGTCAATGCTCTTCGGCCTTGCTTGCCGTCGTGGGCTCCTCTGAGGCCACTTGCCTTGACCTTTCTCTCCTCGCACCCCTTGCTGTGTCGGACTCCAACAACACGTCTGTCATCCCGACCGTCAACACCTGGCTGACCGGAATGTGTAGCCAAGGCCCATGTAGCAACGCATCCCTCCAGGCCATCGTCGCCAACATCACAGCTGGCTGTTCCAGCGAGCTCACCAGCCTTGGTTTGACCATCGACTCTGGCACACTCACGACGATCGTCGAATCTGTCTACCCTGCTGCTCGACAAATTCTTTGCTTGAAGGAGTGAGTGCCTCTCATTGAATTCAATTACGCTCCTCACCCCTAACTATTGTTGCGCAGCACCTCCACAAACACCCTTTGTGTAACCGAACAGCTTACCAACATCCAATCGGCGACCACCACCCTTTCTATCAACAACATTGATGCCCTGATCACACAGGCTATGTCTGGAACGAGCAATATCAGCATTCCTCAAAATGTTACATGCTCCGATTGCTCAAAAGCTGCATACACCATTGTCGCTCAGGATTTCCCCACACTGATAACGAGTGAACAAGCCGCCTTTCAGTCCGAGTGTGGCTCTTCTTTCACTGGTTCGTGTTCAGAGTAGTTTCTCTACGAGGATACGTTCATGAATTTATTTGAGCAGATGGACAGATGCCCTCCGAAATCCAGGAGACTGCCACCAACTCAACGACGAGCACGGGTGGAGCTGTCTCTCTTTCTGTCAGCAGCCTTAACGTTGGTGTAGCCATGTTGATCGCTGTTTCCTCCGCTTTCGTCGTCTTTGCTTAAGTAAAATGGGTGAAGCTTTAAAGACAGTCCGTAGAATGGGATCTAAGATGACCTTGGGACACGGGCAAGGACTCTTAACTAACGCCTCACGAATAGTGCACACTGTGAACTTTGATCGTACTAATGGACATTTACTTGCACTGTTACTGCCTGGTTAATCAAAATGCTAGCGCTATTACATCAGCGTGCACGCAGTCCGGTAGCCTTGTGTTCCCTCGCACCCAATTCATCTCCCTCATTGAACCATCAGACGAAAGGGCCAGAGACTTAGCCCTTTACCCTTGGCGATGTCGGCGACGTCCACACCGCGTTCCGCTCGGTTTGATCTCCCCCCTGCCCCAGCATTCTCCAACTCGGCTGCAACGGATACTGGGCTTGCAGAGTGGACAACCAGAATAAAGGCAATGCAGCGTCAAGTCGACGCCGATGACGAGGCCGAGAAACGGCGTTTGGAAGAGGAGATAGTAAGAGCCAGGCTAGCAAGAATGAGCAGGAGCAGAACAGGCCAGAGTGGCGATTTCGGTATTGGCATGCATGGGATCAATTTGTGTAGGTGATCTGGCCTACAACCGAGGGGAAAGTATCCGTCTTAACGGCCTGCACTGCAGCTAAGCTCCAGGAAGGCTTGCCGCGTACTGTGGAGCCTCAAGTGGGGACATCTTCTGAGAAGCCACCAGCGTCGACGGTCTCGCTACCGAAGCCTGCGATAAAGTTGACGTCGACTGGGGCGAAACCAGCTCCTATGTCGCTTGCGGCTTTCATGGGAGGCCACGCATCTGGTCCCCGACTCAGGCGGCACGAGCCACAGTTGGATGCGAGCATCGCATATGACGGGCGTGGGGATCATGGTCCGGTACACCCAGTATTCGGTCGTGGGGGTGTTGCAATGCCAGGGATGATCGGACGTGAGGCTGGTGCTGTTCCGCCCTCACCCTCAACGCCAACTTCCGTGCCGCAATCCCCTCCTTCCAACCCCGCACCATCTACCCTACAGACAGCACCATCAGAGCCCTCTCGTGCACGTACAATAAGCACGTCAAACGTCTCTCGCAGGTATGTCGAAAAAATCGAGGAGCGAGCCTCCAGTCGATCCTCGTCCCCCAAACCGTCCTCTCTCGCGATCCGAGAGCGACGTCAAAGTACGCCGCATGGCAGCTTTTCAGAACTCAAAGCCACTCCCACTCCCACGTTTCCTTTGCGCCCACTCTCTCGGGATTTTGGAGGGAGGGCTGTTTCCCCAGCTAGAAGCCCGATCATGGAGTCGCGCCCCAAGACTCCTTCTATTACGGATATTCGCCCGAAGACACCCACCACTTCGGAAGCGCGTCCTAAGACACCCATGACTGACCCTCGTTCAAAGGCGATGCCGGTACCGGTCATTACCGAGGCACGCTCAAAGACGCCCTCCACAGAATTCACCACCAAGACCTCCATCGACGAGCCACGTGCCAAAACACCAAGTACGGGTACCATGCGAGTAAAGACCCCCTCCCAACCCAGCCCCACACACGCAAGTTTCTCCGGGGCAGTTCCATGGCAGACGCCGCGACACCAATCATCCCCCCAGTTGCCATCGACGTTGACTGTTCCCCCGAAATCCCCTGGTCTCCCATCGCCTATTCGCGCCACCCACGCACCACAGCCTCAGCGTGATGTGTCCCCCGCCCTCCTGCGCCCGCCGATCAACTCTTCCGCAAAGGAACTTACACCGAGTATTAGCAGATTGCAGGGACGTGGATTCGTTCATAGCATCGTCCAAGCGAGTGACAGACTCAGTGGTGACACTCAGGGAAGCCCATCCACCGCTCCGAAGCATGTATTCCCCTCTACGTCGCCTGCACCTAGTCAGGGCGGTAGCGAGGTGCGCGAGAAGGGTGCCAGACGAGCTTCGGTTCTTGATCGATGGACTCCTGTGATGAATGCCAACGGCAGCGGTACACCGTCGCCCCCACTTCCAGCTGCCAAAAGTGCTACCCCGGCGCGGTCGTACACTGCGCATGCGAGCATGAAATCAGGACAGGGACAAGACATCTCGGTGGTCAAGACACATGATACGGGACGGTCTGTGCGGAGCGTAGCTTCCCTTCCAGCAATACCTAAGACGCCACTCAAGAAATCGGATGGGTTACCCGTCCAAAACACGGAGAAACTTGGATCTTCAAGTACAATGATATCTTACATTAAGCCTGTCAAGACCGGTGACGACCCTGTTATTCCCGACGTCGATGAATTGGGCGTCAAAGCATCAGAAGGAGGAGTTCAAGTTGGAGGGGCAGGGACGGGCGCGGGTGGAAGCGGTGTAAATCACGGGGTTGCAGCTGGGATGAATGCGCTCCCAGGCAGGGCGAAGACGCCGAGGGTATCCGCATCACCACTGCCCTCTTCGCCTGGCAAGCCACTGAGTCATGTGCGTCCTCTTTGGTGACACTGAGCTGAATCGATGGTTGATGGATGCCCCTCCTTCATTTTTTTTTTGGATTTTGTTGAACTTGATGCATATACCTCACGTTGATTAATGGTGTAATGCTGCCTTGGTCGTTTTAATGGCATGTTTTCCTTACTGGTCTACGAATAGCCTACGAAGGATAGGGCGAAGAAGCCGCGTAAAGGAAGACCAGAGGATGCGTCTGTCGTTCCAGAACCGTCCAGTGGACCTCCCACTACAGGCGCCGAAGTGGTCAGCCATTCGCGTTCATCTACAGATCCCGCTCCGAGTCCGTCAGAGACGTCAAGCGCACCTGCCTCATTCGGCCCGGGAGTCTCCTTGTCTGGAACGGCGCCTCCGGTGAAGATCAGCCCACCCGGTAGTACGGGGGGGATCACCGACCGCCGGACAGAGCCTACGCTGATTGGGGTCAAACCCGCGTTGTCGTCTCCGGCGGCGAATAGACCTACTTCAGGTGCCAAGCCGGCTGGTACCGCTGGCATGGTCGGGCGTCGGACCCTTCCTGGTCTCCCCGACCCTGCTGTCGCAGTGGTAAGGAAAGACGAGAAGCCGGTATCGGTGGATCAGGAAGCATGCACTGCCGTGCGGCCGCAGTCGCCTACGCGTCACACGCGGATCCCGAGCACGGGGAATAGAGCGTTGGTGATGGAGGTCGCGCAGGCGCTGAGTGAGGCGGCACGGCAGCAGGAGAAAGAGAAAGAGATCACGACCGTCCCTGCCCCTGCCACTTCTGCTTCCGTTCTTACCCGCCAGCTCCCGAGTACCGGCCTCGGTGGTCCAGCGGCGGAGAAACGGAAGTCGAGCTATGAGCGGTACTCGGCTATCGCGATGCCCCCGTTAACAGAGGTGCGGACGCCTGCAGCGACTCCGGCAAACACTATGTCGCGGGGTGCGGGGCAAAACGCGTTGGGCGGCAAGGTCGTCAGCGAGAGTTCATTGAGTAGTTTACGTGTCGAATCGGCAGGCGGCACTGAGCAGTCCCCCTCGGCTCCGTCCTCGAAAGTGCACATCGGTGAGGATCAGCCTTTGTGAACGTTCGAGTGGTCTGAGCTAACGTGAGCAGATCATGTCGACGAGCCATTGCCCAAGCTGGACGTTGCGGCGTTGTTGAAGGCGGAGAGACCGGCTGAATTCGTGCCGAACCCTGACCTGCGCACGGTCTCGGTCGAGGTAATGTCAGTCGTACACACGAGTGCTATTCCCGTTCAACGTGACACGAATACCTTCTACGACGCCGAGGTCCTTGTTATCGTACAACGTGCCAAGTCCCGGGAGAGCGGGCTTGTAGCCACCAAGGTATGGTGCTGGAAGGGGAAGAAGTGTCGTTTTGGAGAGAAGGAGGAAAAGAAAGTTGGCGAGCTCGCGAGGCGGTACGGTACCTCGGCGGTTCGTGTTTCTCATTCGTCATGACTGCACTGGTTTATGTGAGATCTGCGTGTAGGATATGGTTGATCAGCAGCGCGAGCCTGCGGAACTCGTCGACGTTCTCGGAGGGCAACTTGCGATCCGTCAGGTAAGGAGGGATATGACTTGAGAGTGTCGGTCGCTTGACTGGTCTTCTAGGGCACCAGGGCTCATTGGTCCTCCGAGAATACTGCGATGCATGTCGTGAGATCAAATGATGGTCACATCTTGATTGACGAAATAGATCTGGTTCGTTCTCTCTATGCAATACATCCTGAGACCTTGATATCATCCACCCACAGGACATCAGGAACCTATGTTCCGGATACAGCTATTGTATCTCCATCTTGGATAACATTTATGTGTGGCATGGTTGTGGTTCGGTGGGAGCAGAACGGACCGCGGCGCTCCGGTATGCACAGGGTATGGCCAGCAAGGGGACGACGGTGAAGGAGCTCGTTGAGGGCGAGAATGATGGGGATGATGAGATGTTCTGGATGGTCGTTGGTGACTCTGAATCTTATGCCAAGGCTGATTATTGGAGGTGGAGGAGCAGCGTGGTACCGTCCGACCCTCACTGTTGGCTTGTGGACGTTGCGAACTCGGAGGCTCCGGTGAGCGTCACGCGTCACGACTCCCCGAACGCTAACCCTCTTCAGATCCGTCCAGTTCCGACCGTGTTCGCAGAGAGCGTACAACAAGAATCGGTGTACATCATAGACTGCTTCTGGGAGTTCTTCGTTCTAGTCGGTAAAGATGCCCGAGCGAAGCGAGCTGATATTACGCTGGCAATTAACACAACGATGGTGCGGCTCTCGCCATTACACTCTCTCGCCTACTGACTGTCTCGTTGGACTAGGCGATGGCTCCACTCGTCGCTGCCTCGAAGCCGTTCTCGCCCACAGTCCACGTGCTGATCCTACCCACGCAGCTGCCTCTAGACATGCAGCACGCATTCCGCAACCTCGACGAGTTCGCGCTGGTGAGTCATGCAGAGGTTGATTCGAGCTGTTCAGCTGAAGTTCTTTCCGCCGGGATGATCAGAACGGCGGGTTCGTCCCGGACCATATGAACATCCTATCCACGTCAGAGGCAATCGAGCATGTAAGTAGCGCATCCCTCGAACCTACAGGAGCATGGAGTCGCTAAGTGAGACAACACAGTTGCGTACGTCTTCCTGGGATAGATCTGCGCTGAGAGACCATACGATGCTCCCGCTAGGCCTCCATTCTTCGCATGTTCCATTGCCGTGATATCCTAAGTGAGACCTCCCGGTGTGAGCAGCTGTGCTACTTGGGACAGTGGTCTTTGCCATGATTTATTTATTGCCTCTGAGCTGCGCGTATGCGACCTGCCATTCGTTGCTTGCGACATTTTTACTTTCGTGTTTTAATTGTAATTGTCCGATTCTTTCTACATACACTCTAGTTCACAATGTCCACTATTCGTGAGGCGTTAGTTGAGGGTCCTTGCCCGTGTCCCAAGGTCACCTTAGATCCCATTCTACGGACTATCTTTGACTTCACCTCTGCTTAAGCAAAGACGACGAAAGCGGAGGAAACAGCGATCAACATGGCTACACCAACGTTGAGGCTGCTGACAGAAAGAGAGGTAGCCCCACCCGTGCTCGTCGTTGAGTTGGTGGCAGTCTCCTGGATTTCGGAGGGCATCTGTCCATCTGCTCAAATGAATTCATGAACTTATCCTCGTAGAGAAACTACTCTGAACACGAACCAGTGAAAGAAGAGCCACACTTGGACTGAAAGGCGGCTTGTTCACTCGTTATCAATGAGGGGAAATCCTGAGCGAGAATGGTGTATGCAGCTTTAGAGCAATCGGAGCATGTAACAGTCTGAGGAACGCTGGTTGTGCTCGTTCCGGACATAGCCTGTGTGATCAGGCTACCGATGTTGTCGATAGAAAGGGTGGTGGTCGCCGATTGGATGTTGGTAAGCTGTTCAGTTACACAAAGGGTGCTTGTCGAGGTGCTGCGCAACAATAATTAGTGGTGAGAAGCGGAATTGCAAGGCAGACTCACTCTTTCAAGCAATAGATCTGTCGGAAAGCGGGGTAGAGGGTTTCGATGACCGTCGTGAGTGTGCCATCGTTGTTCGTCAAACCAAGGGTGGTGAGCTCGCTGGAACAGCCAGCTGTGATGTTGGCGGCGATGGCCTGGAGGGTTGCGTTGCTACATGGGCCCAGGCTACACATTCCGGTCAGCCAAGTGTTGACGGTCGGGATGATGGACGTGTTGCTGGAGCCCGACGCAGCAAGTGGTGCGAGGAGAGAAAGGTCAAGGCAAGTGGCCTCAGAGGAGCCCACGACGGCAAGCAAGGCCGAAGAGCATTGACTCGAGAGGCTAGTGGGATCAAAGGATCAGTGACATGGACATCTAGCGCTGTACGTGGGATTTACGACTGAGCAACGGCGAGACCAGCGCTGGCGACGAGAAGAGTAGGTCTGAAGAGCATGGTGGCCGAAAGATATTTTACGGCAAAAGGTGTTAGGGGAGCAATTCAAGCGTTAGGGGGGTAACACTGAAAGATTGGCAAGTGACAGGAAGTAAGCTGAGGAGGACGCAGTTCTGGTGTTGTCCCCGTTTATAAGAGTCTCTCCTGTCACCGGTCACCACTGCTTCAGCCGTGTGGTACCCTCCGAGTTCCATTGTAGTTGCCGGCTTGGTCGACAACCTGCCCAAGATTAGATGGCAGCGGTCGCGCACATAGCCCAGTCATAGCACTCACCAGCTCTTTATTTATGTAGGCCAATCACCACCCTGGCAGGTGGTCGTGACTTGGAACTTTCGTACACTGCCAATTGTGAGAACAGGAAGCTCAAGAGTTGGTTGGAAGAACAATGTTCAACGCTGCCGTACACAATGAGACCTTTGTGAGTGGTAGTTGCTCAGCGGGAGGAGAAAAGGTGAGAAAGGGCAAAGGGTGGAATTCTATCTGTGTGAGGAGTCTCATGTATACGAGTACTATGCAGAGACGAGATGATGGAATTCCTGAGCTGTGTTGGGGAGTGAGGACCACGAGAATCTGATACTAGATTCGGTGGGGTGTCCGTTCAAAGAGTCACGGAATTGAACCCTCCGAATACCCAGATCCATCTCATGGTCCCCCTTGGGAATCAAGGAGTCGGTGTCGCCCGGCGTGCTAACACCCAGGGGCTAGTGATTAAGTAAGGAAGCACAGCTTTTTCGGACTGCGACCAGTTTGGCGATGACATCACTTGAAGTCGATTCCGTAACCGAGGAATCCCCGGAACGCAACTGAGGTATAAAAGACCGTCCACGACGCCGCTCATGCCCAGAATAAACATTCTCCCGCTTCTCCCTCCCGCGAAAACGATTTGTGCCAGTCCTCATATCACTCCCAATGACTACGGCTGATTCCCACCCGACCAATACACAATACTCGACCCCAGGTCAAGTGCCAATCCATTTCCAGTAAGCTCAATTTCAAGGACTGTCACCACGATTTTTCTAGTCAGATCGTCAGCCCCCATGTTCAGGTGTGTACACCACGCTGTCGACGCCACCTCGAAGCATTCTGACAATGAAGCCAAAGTGCCCCAATGATTGCGTGTCGAAGCCCCACCTTACAACTGGCCAGCTCCGTCGTTTGGCCGATGCGGTTCGTCTTCGCTCGATGTGGTGCATGCATGTACTGTCCCGTAGCAGGTTTCTTAGAAATACTAGATGGCGTGTTGTGTGTCATCAACACAGGGTCAATGATTTGCGGTGATTTGTAGCCCAAGAGCATCCTACACGATGAAGATGAACTTGGCATAGTATCACTAATTTCTGCCCCTTTACCCCTGAAGAATCATACAGTGACAACGATTCTATCAGCGCGAGATGACGGTTATTCGAGTCCTGGTTTGTTAGTAATCCCACGTTTCCTGAATCATTCTTACCAGTTGTTTTCTCCGAATGTTGGTTTCGTAACCAATCAGCCGGTCCAGGGTCTCCAGGATTTATGGTCCTCCAGGATTATGTTGCTCAGGAGAGTTGTCGGGTGCAGATCCGCCGCCCGCCCCTCAATTCCCTCTTGAGTTCGAGAAGGCGAGAATTTCATGGTTGTTCCCGAAGAGAATCACATCGACGATATTCTCTGGGACTCTTATTTCATCTGTTTCAGTCGCAGGTCGACGGCGCAGAAACGCGTCTCAAGGACAGTAGAGTTCAGGGACCACCTGAGAAGCGGCAAGCTCTTGCTCCATGTTTCCTTCTAGAACCTGAACCCGATCAATCACCTGAGTGTGCTTGGAAGGATTCAGAGCTCCTGGCACGCATTCACACCGACCTGTCCGGACGAAGAAGATGTCGATGAGAGGGGGGACCGTTATTGATTTGATAGTAATCCGCTACATGTCCAAGTACTTAGCATAACGTATCGTAGAAGAAGATTCTTGCGGGCATCTCTGAGAGAGCGGGCCGCGACGGTCGGATAGCTTTCGGAGAACACGCACATCTGAAACCTCGGCGGCTCATTGTCCCACCAAGTCAGCCACCGCCCAGCTTGACTACTCCCCACCATGAAGGACACATCCCGTCCTCATCCCACCCCGTCCTCGCGCTCTGCTCCCTACAGAAAACGCAAGTCGTCTGGCACCGTCTCTCCCTCTCGCAGAGCGCGCCGGGCACACGACGCGTCCCAGCCCCAGGGTCACCCCCGCGAGATGATCTCCCCCCGTCTTCCAGACCGAACGCACAACTCGCGCCGCGACGAAGCCCAGCCCTTGCGCACTATCCCCTCTGCGGTCGACGAACATCGATCCCTCTCAAAGACAGGGGGAAATCGTGTTGTCTTCCACAATCGGAGACATACGAACACGGACGGGTCGACGCGCCAACGGTCATCGCACACAAGTGCTCTCAGCACACTCGCAGATGTACCCGGCCCGTCCCTTCGATTGCCTCTCACATCTGCGCCGCCCACTACCACTGTCTTTAGTGGTCAAATGAGGACTGGTTCCCCACCGCCGGGCTCGGTGACCACATTCTTACGCAGCATTGGACTTCCAGATAAGCCCTCCACTGCGCCACCACTTCAGACGTCCTTCTCTCTTAGTCCCCCTTCTCCCCGCCTCCCACCGTTATCTACAGACAACACGAACGAGAGGGCATGTACGAATGGGAACGGGCACCAAGTCAGCCTCGTGTATAAAGGGTATCCTTTCACTTATGATCTCTCCGCGCTCCCCGAGGACCCAAAAGGCACGATCGCGCTGCTCACTATCACTAAAAGCGATCCAGGCGCATATCTCCTGGTTGGCGCACACTATCGGCGCACGGGCCGCTCCAGGGCCGCTTGTGCCGTGATAAGATCTCTGCTCGATAATTTGGACAGTCCGTCCGATGTCGAGAAAGGAAAGGGTGACGGTACGCTTCGTGCACATCTGCGAATCATGTAGTTTGAGAATGCGTTCACAGCACCTATTCCTGCCTCGGAGACCCCTACAGTGACGTTAGTTTCTCCAGATTCTCCTTGTCCCAAGCCGATCGAGTGGACGGCGTCTGTGTTTAAAAGCACAGCTATGCGACCGGCGATGTTGCTTCTGGCAGCGTGCGAGCTGGATATCAGCCGAGAGCACCCCGACGCTCCGGAGAGCGTAAGGCATGCGTCTACAGCGCACGACCTCTTTCGCGCCGTCTACGGGACCGTGAACGACACCATCGTTGCTGGGGCGGTACGTTCCCAACCCAAGAATGCGCTCGGCCTTGAGTTTGCGAGCAACAGAAACGGCCTATCCTTGTCGCCGTCCGATTCGAAAAGCCATCCACCTGGTAATGCAATGCCGCCCGTGATGGACCCCCCGGTACGCGTTAAGGATTTGGAAAAGGAATTGAACACAGCACGCGCAGCGCAGAAGAAGCTGCAGGAGAAGATCACAGCGTCGAATGATCGCTTGACGCGTGCCGAGCGCAAAGTGCACGCGTTGGAATCTCACTCTCGGGAGATGCTCGTTCAGCTGGACGCGTGGCGGGACGAGAATTGGGAGCTGCGTCAACGACTGGCCGAGTCTGAACAGATGGTGAGAGGGTTAGCCCAGTGTGCGCCAAGTGCCGAGAATCGGGTCTGGGGAAGGCTCAAGGATTTGTTGTTTGATAATCTGGGAGGTGTGCGCGGTGAGTGAGTGTTGTGTCTTCCCCTTTCGTCTCTGCATTGGCATTCGAAATTTCTTCCACCCCATGATTGTTGTTCCTTTTCTAGCTGTACCCCATATCGCATTCTCAGCATTCGCATGATCCCTGTACTAGTACAACAAGTTCTCGGCATGGACCAACACCGCGCATACCTTAGAAGTTGTTCATATGGCATACAGTATTTCTGCGTTATCCTTGCAGTTGTAGCACATTGCAGTTGTGGTTTTTCAATACGCAAGCGACCATTCAAAGAGTCACCAGCTGATATTTATTTCCTACTCCCGGGGAGGGTTCGCGTCAATTAGCTTCGGCATAGTGGTACAACTCGGAGCTCGGGGTTCTTTCGAGGCAAGCGTTATGCTTCTAGGATGTACATCTGCATCTACCCGAGGATACTCGATGTGGTGGATAAGATAAAAAGTCTTCGGCAAGGATTCCTACTCATGAGTTGAACTACCGACAAGATCAGATTCTTTCCTGGGCGTCACAGGCAAGGTGAACTTACTGCAGTCAAGTAAGACTCTGCAACTATACGCGCCCGGGCGTTCAGGCTGAGCTTCATCTCGCTTATTTCTCTGTCCACTTCTTCCATAAATCTGAGGTTGGGGAGGCATCACACCTGGATACGACGACAACTGGTAAGGATACCTACTGGATGATGAAATCGACGACCTTGTGTTTGAGCATCGTTTCCGAGTGAACGTTGGTGATCAAGAACGAGATATCATAACCCTTGGGACTATCAGCCTTGCTTCGATCTCGTCCACACCGATCAGACCTACCGGGACGGGTTTCCTGCGCAGCACGACGAAGCTCTCCGCACGCTGCGTCGTGAAGCGCATGAATTTGTGGCATAGGATACGTTCGATCTCGTCTGCCTGCTTAATCTTGATGCTCATACGTATCGAGTTGACCGAGGGCTCGATCAACACGCGCTCGTTCTCATTGCGTGATATCGCAAGGGGATTGAGGAGGACTTCTTTTGATCCACTAACATATGTATATATGCCATTGAGACACCGACGGTCACGATCGTCTGAGAAAAAGGCACACATACCGTGCCTCGACCTCTGGTTTATTGTGCCGCTCGACGACCTTGGGTGCGGCGTTTACGAGATCAGTTCTGATGATAAAAGTCGACGAGAACACAAACGGACCTGTGATGAAAAGTTCTCGAGCGTGAGTGCTGCTGTGAGCGATGACCTGACTGCGGCGAGATACGGTCTGAGTACGTTTGACTGTCCGAACGCGTCAGTTCCCCCACCCTGCCGCCGACGACACTCGAAAAGCGTCGGACACTGACCATCTCGACGACGACCGACCAACCTGGTCTTGTAAGCGGAGTTTGAAGTTCTGCTTACAGAAACACGCGTCCGCTCTTTTTGATTTTTCGTTTTTGTAGTTTGACACTTTTTACAAAAAGAAACAAAAAAAATTCTTCATCGTCATGGTCGTCGCTATCGCACCTTGGTACGCGTCGTATGCACGTCTGTGAGCGACACTGACGAGTCGTGTAGGAGTATTGTCTTGACCCCCGGCAAGGCAGTGGTCATCGTCCCTCAGGGCGATCTCCAAATAAAAAATGCGGCTCTCCCCGACGAGCTGCAAGACGACTCTGCTAGGACGTCTGTCAAGCTCACCTACCAGAGTCTCGCCTCGCTCAATGAAGATGATGAAGAAGAGGAAGAAGAGGAGGACGAGGACGAGTCACCCCAGGGCATCGCGGTGACCACCGTCCTCTGCTCGCTCACCCCCAGCAAAGTACGCGTTCTCTCTCACCCTTTTGACACGCCCGAGGACGCGTCCTGACGTGTATCCTAGATCGAACAATCGACGTGTGAAATCATCCTCGAGCAGGATATGGAGTACATCCTCGAGGCCGCCGGCAAAAAGTGAGCGCGTGACACGTGTTGTGTGTATGCGTATGCGTATGACTGACCGACGGCGCGTCTTTGTTTTTGTGTTTTTTTTTTTTGGCTCGGCAGCACCATCCATTTGTATGGTAACTACATTGGTATGACGTGACAGGCCTTCCTTGCATGCTTTCCTCACTCGTTGCGTTTCACTAGATCAGACCCCTGTTGACCAGCCACCCTTTGGATCGGATGTAGACTCGGACGAGGACGAAGACGACGACGCATACAATCTGGCTGAGGTCAGCTCGGATGTGGAGGTAGAGGTCAACGATGACGAAGTTGACCTGGATGACGAAGACGAAGACGCCACGTGAGTCAGGTCGTCTGCAGGGCAGGTTCCATAGACTGATCGTACCGTTTTCCATAGCCGCATTGAGGAAATACCGGAGGAGGTGGAGTCACCCAAAAACCTGAAGCGTCCCCGCGACGACGCCATGGAAGTCGATGAGCATGATGGGAAACTGTCAAAGTCACAAAAGAAAAAGCTGGCGAAGAAACTCAAGGGTGCAGACGGCCAGGCTGTCCCTGCCCCTACGCCGGAAAAGAAAGTGGAGGAAAAGAAGACGGAGGAAAAGAAGGGGAAGAAAGACAAGAAAGACAAGGCGGAAAAGAAGAAGGAAAAGCCCGAGCAGCAAGATGGCGAAAAGAAGGAAAAGGGAGCCAAGAAGGTCGAGCGTACCCTCGAGGGAGGTGTCAAGGTTCGGGATTTCAAGGTCGGCACCGGCAAGATGGCGAAGAAGGGCGACAAAGTTGAGATGCGTTATATTGGCAAGTTCCTCGATGGCAAAGTCTTTGACAAGAACACCTCAGGAAAACCTGTAGGTTACAATTGTCGTGTGCATCGAATTACTCCTAACTCTATCTCTAGTTCGTCTTCAAGCTCGGGCAGGGTGATGTCATCAAAGGTGGGACACATGACATGGTATGCAAGATGTGATGCGCTTACTGTGGTATCAGGTTGGGATATCGGAGTCGCCGGAATGCAAATCGGAGGAGAACGCGAAGTTGTGGTTCCACCATCGATGGGTTACGGCAGCAAGAAACTGGGTGACATTCCTCCCAACTCCACACTAAAGTTTGGTGCGTCACAATTGATGATCCGACAGACTATGTGACTGATGGCCTATCAGAGGTGAAACTCTTGGAGATCAAGTAAAACGGACTGGTTAGCCCTGTTCCCTGGTCCTCGGGTAAGGAGATGAGGGAAGTTTGGTGTCACATGCATGTTAGTCGCAGATGTTGCATCTGTGTGGGCGTCCATATATCAAATTAGACATTGCGCTGTTTTGTTATGAATCTTAGGACCCTGCATCGTCTGGTGTGCGCTGGCCGTGCGGATGCACTGCATCTTGGAAGACCCTGAAGCTACAGCCTTTCCGCGTGCACCAGCTAGACGATACAACGAGTTGGTGGTGATCGACGTCTGCCAGGAATTTAGTGCCAGAGCTGGGAGTACGAATAAAAGCACTGAGAGTGTCAATCAGGACCGGCGACTATATACGCCCGCAGTCAGCCAGTCTCATGTACAAAGAGCAGACGAGCACGACGATTCACTCCAAGGCGCAAACAAAAGCACAAGGTGAGTCCATTTGAGACACCGACCGTGATGGGTGGTAAGGGATGGACGTGGTGCGAACCCATGACATATTGATCAAAAGGTGACGGTCGAAAATCTGACAGGTGGTAGTAATATATCGGACGCAACGTGTTTTCTTTTTTTTTCTTCTTTTTCTTTTTTCTTTCTTTTTGGTGCTGCTGTCTCCCCAGATGGAAACGGCATTCCCCTAGTTTCGTTTTCCTCCAGGATTATTTCCTCCGAGTACGTGTGTCAAGGAAGAGTCGCCGTCTAATGACCTGATCCCATGTGCGGTCCGGGGGGTTAGGAGCATCAGAATACTTACACTGCGATCCGAGGTGTGGCTGGCATTTGGCACCACTGCGAATGGAATGAATGACGGATCATGGAGTAGGATCGTTTGTCACACGCCCCGAGACAGCCAGAAAAGGGCGTCTGCGCACGGTAAATCCCCCGAAATATGCTGTCGCCTGGCCAGTCTGGGCTCTGGCATCCAAAGGAGGAAATCTGGCGGGTGGTTCATGATCAGCTCGAATTTGCTATATGTGACGTGAATAAGCACGAATGTGGGCCGAGAACACCACACAGTTGGGTGTTCCAGATCCCAGAAGGTACATATCCAAACTGCCGACAATACTACCGATCGTCCACGTGTACTGTCCTGGCGTGAAACTGGGATTGCGGGCGAGCCTAAACTCGAATGGCAATAGTGGTAACGAGGAAAATCCTATTGCATCCCGAGTTGGGTTGAACAATGGGTGCGGCTGTCGGCAACACAAAAGCGAGTGCGCGACAATCGCAGCGGATAGCCGACATGGTCGGGGCCCATCATCGACAAGGAACACCAAACCGGTAGCTATGTCAGAGAGCCAAGGCGACGTGAAAAGAGGGTGACGACTTGGACACAGAAGTCGGACCGAAAACACAGGGTTGAGACCGCAATGACGCATGTTGGCGCGGAGAATGTACTTTGGCTTGTGAATACGGTAAACCGGGTACCTCGGGGAAGAGAGAATTTTGCGTAGGGGTAGACAAAGTGAGGTGTGGTTTTATGAACGGACGCGAACAAAAAAAAACATTCGAGTGGGTTTTCGGAGCGAGAGAGCCCTGGCAGTGGTCCTCTCAGCACACCATGTCAGAAGAATGTCCAGCAAACATGACAAATGCAACGCCCGCACCACACGTTTTGTCGCATAGCTCAGGCGACCTGTTACAACCCTACTCATAAAAGTTACTGGTTGAGAGAAAAACACTTCGATCATTCCCTTTTATATATATATCTATACCATGGCAGAAAAAGGGTGGCTTGAATGTGTGGTTGTCAAAGCTCGGCAAACCACTCGTACCTTTAGTCCGAGTACTGTCATACAGATGAAGGAAAGTGATGCACGAGGTCATTCGCCACCGCAATAATGGGACATCCTGTGGATCAGATGACCAAACATGAGCGACTGAAGACAGAGACTCGGCCTGTTGATCGAGCGAAAAAAAAAAGTTTCTGGTTGATTAGTTGATCGGAAACTAAGTCGTACCTCGTCCACTTCTGGGAAGTCACTGCATCTCATCTCATCAAAAAGAATAAGAATTAAACTTCAAATGGGAACAGATGAAAGCGATAAGGAAGAGAGATTGCTCTCGTGTGGAAAGGTGGCACTTTCGGAGAAAAGAGAGCATGCAATCACCGACATATGAAAGTCCGAAATCCATCTGAAAACTCAGATAGAGGGGAAATTATCCTTCAACGACGCGGTGGAAGCGTCAAGGCATGTGTCCGAGGCGACAAAAGAGCTGCACATTTCAGAATAATGGATCCAGGATGCCCAAGCAGCTATAGCTCATGCAACACCTCCTTTAAAACCCGCGCTGGTCGCATGATGATGTGGTCCACAATAGGGTTGCACGTCACATCTGAAAAAAGATAAATTTCCGGGAATGAATAAATGGTCCAGGTGGTCCCTGATATGGTCAAAAACATGAAATAATGCATTTGCCGAACGCCTCACCAGCATTCGTTCGCCATCGCGATCTCGATGGAGCTGATAAACTCCCGCTAACAGGTCACAGGACAACCTCATGGCTCGGTGTGAGGCCAGAAGACCAGGCGGACAGACACGAGTACACCGGCCACAGGGCTATAAATTTCCATCGGATGGTCAGCATCAGAATCAGCAACTAAGACCCTTCCAAGCATCTACCTCCCTGGATTCCGTCGATACGCTTCGGGAGACTAGTCAGCTGTTTCGCTCGATGCACTGACTGGTCTTCATAGTCATGACACCCCTACCCGGTGCGCACCTTCCTTGTTGTCTACGCAGCTGGGTTATGGGGTATGAACACTGCACGCGTATATGCTTGCATAGACCCCCAAGGGCGCCGCGTTCTTTGGGATGTCTACATTTGCTGCTGCATGGTCGGGGGCACTTCCTTCCCATTGTACTGCAGACAGATGCCACTGTTTCCTGGCGGAAGTCCCAGTACATACCATGGGAATGGAAGAAGCCTCGGACCATGCGATGTGGATGTCAGCATCACAAGACCAGCGTCCTTGGACGGATGCACGGTGTCCGTACACATTTTTTTTTCCTAGAACCGAAGATACTCACCTGAATGACCGCGTCCCATGTAGGACGGGACACTAGTCCGAAGGACTACTTGAAAGGCATCGCCTAGCAATCCTCTGAGATCAACTGATCTTCCTTATGTCGTGCAAGGTCTATGTATCTGTCGCAGAAGAACGGGAAGCTGTTCTGGTCACTGATCAGTGAGGAGGCTTAGCCGAGAACCTGGCTCGGGCCAGTCAAGACCCGTCGCAACCGCGCAGAACTACTGTAAACTCCCCAGAGATGGCTACTATTCACCGTGCACTTACACAGGTCCCAGGAGGAGTGCCTGATCGTGAAGTACTGTTGCAGAAGAAGTTCTCATGGTGGAAACGACGAAGCTGCGCTTCCCAACAGTTCAATTACCTGATCCTTAATTAGGCTCAAATATTCGGCAAATTAACGTTGTCACAAGACACTCTCGACAAACCTCTCATCCGTGTTGGTCTTGTCTTCGCTGAACCGTGGCTTGAGAAGTGGGCGCGTCGATCAGGGAGATCCGGCTGGTGATGGGGTGCGAGAATTGGCTGCCAGGCTGCCGGCTCGACCGGTTGCGTCGGAGATGAGAAACCACGGCCTGGCGTGGTCAATTCAGTTGCTAACGAGTACTCGTTCCATATCTTTTCTCAACATCAAAAGAACAGTATCCGAACGGGAGCCACTGTCAGCACTGAGCGCGGACCATTGTCACGGTGCACATCTTTTTCTCCGAGTTTGCCTCCCGCTTTCTGTGTTGGCTCGAGACACCTGTTGGATTTCATGGGTAACCCGGGTCTGATCTTTCCTGATCCCATGTCTTTCAATGGGGTTGTATTACGCGTTTTAACCCGGATGGCCTATGAGTGTACACGCGCTATCAAATTTCACCTTCGCCACGAGACGCCACAATGCGTCGGGTCCCTATCGCTGCTCGACCTGTCTAGTTCATGCACTAGGTGCACCCAGCACCCCTCAACAGCGGTGATATGGAAGTCGGCGGGCAAGTTCCATAACACCCATAGAATGTGACCAAAGGACATTCATATGTGACACGTCGAATGAAAACCGTCGCGACTTCGTGTTGGAATCGGAACGGCGACGTTTAATACTCTCCCGACTCGTTCAGATCCGGACTCGAAAGCTTGGCAGGCGGCGAGTGGCGAATGGTCATCCCCTTCCATTGCCAGCCCCGAAATATTCACTGCCGATGCCAGCTGGCTATCCCCAGATCATCTTTCGGCCAGACGTTGCTCCTCCCTGCTGGCCATGACCTTCCTATGTCGTCTCTCGATTTGGAAGAGGTCGTATTGCCAACTCCGCGAGCACTATCCGCTTCGTGCGACAAGGTAACCAAGTCCGCCTCGCGGAAGCGGAGTCAAACTTGTCTCGTCGGGTTTCATTGCTCAGGCAACAGTCTGGCTTTCTTAGTTTTTGCAAATAGTGCGGATTTCTCCGGGGAACACATACTGGCTGCGCCTCGGAAGTTGCAGAGCTGCTGTACTGCTTGAACAACTTCCAGGATCAACGGTCACTAAACGGTACTTTGGAGGATGTGCGTCGCTGATCCAACGAATAAGGATTGTGACGAGAAGCTGGTTTGGCTGTTCATTCGATATATATCCGCATGTTCCCCGAAAGGCGCGGCTGAGTTGTGATCCTTATCGCGAAAGGATTCTCGAAGATACAAAAGGTATAAGACGAAGTGCCGTCCTTGACGGGTGGGAGAGAGAAGTAGGGCGCAAGGCACGAGGAGAAGACGATTTCGCTGTTATATTTGTACCTTTATCTACGGATATCTGTAGTCATGTGAACCTGGCCCGACCGGAAAAAGCTATGAAGGACGATCCGCGCAAAGTTTTGGGACATGGCACGAGTGCATCGAAGCCAAGGCAGTGTTGAACGGAATCAGCTCACAAATACGGCTTTTCATGCAACGTAGTGTATGTCCTTTGGCGGAACGTCTGGAAAGGTATTTCCGTCAATGAATTAAAATAAGATGACGAATGAAACTTAAGAGCTATATTCAACTGATTTATATAGCCACTATAACGCGTTTGAAAGGCGGCGCCGTCAAAATTTGCCACCCGCCAAGTCATCCACGAGATTGATGAGGGAAATGCGGACACCCCAAAAGTCGGAGGTCCACAAATTTCCAACTCGATAAATACGTTAACTAGGACAATTTCAGTGTTGGCGCAACTCTTGAGCGGAAGGATCAAAGACACGGACCAATTTGACCGGTAGAAGGATATATATTGACCGTCAGTCTGGTCGGATCTTTTTCGAGCTGACGACGCCACTGGCTGTGGTAGACCTTCTGGATGGTGGTAGTGCATGAAAGGGTGATGCAGAGCATCAGTGGAACTGAGGCCCGTTCGCAGGAGTGTGCAGCGCCGCATAGTCACGATGTTCGGAAATTTGGGAGCGATCTAGAGCTGCTTTCTTGCGGCGTGTTGTCTCCCTAGAGCAGACTGTCAGTGAATCGGAGAATCTGTCGCTGGGTTTCGCACCAACTTACCGGGCCCCGTGTTACCTTCTACAAAAACAAAAACAAATACCAGCCCCCCAACCTGCTAGCTCCGTGGACCGGCAAACAGCCAGAATGATCTCAGAGGGCGTGTGTCCACGGTCCTCTGCGAATGAACTGCGCGAGTGATGAGCGAGGCAGAGAAGTTCGCCATCCCTGTGACCCCAACACGGTGAATCGTATGGACGCCAGTGGCCACATCCCCGAAAGAGAACTCTTGTAACCATAAACCACCTCTCCTAAGCCATATGGCGTCGGGACTTTATCCACCCACGACCAATTTTGTCGACTGTGGGTCAGGGCAGCAGTACCTGGTGTCCACACCCTTGATTCCATGCACCAAATTCCCCGCAGAAATGGATCCTCCAAATGGCACCCAGCTACCGTTGTAATTGTTCTTGTACCTCGAAGACAAATCCCCCGTTATGGAGGGGCAACATCGGAGGTAACCTGCCCCATCATTGCTGTGAAATGGAGACCGACCACGAACGCTTCTGACCCCTAGGAGTGGAAACTCGAACACGTTCTATCCCATTGGATCCGAAGGGCGTGGTACCTCAGTGATCTTCAAACCGGAAACCGAATAAAGCTTGAGCCGATAGATCTACAGAGATCCAAGGATGCTGCGGAGTACGTGCAGGTATCTTCCTATTTAAACGGCAGAGGGGGTTTCCTCTCTGTATCGGCTGGCCATTCGGAGCAAAACTGCTACACAATGGTCAGACCCTTTTCCATCTCATTTGTACTGCATAGTTGCTGCCTTTGCTTACAGAGGAATAACCTGCAGTACATACCATGGGAATGGAAGAGGGTTTGGGCCACAGTGTAGCAGTCCTCCTCTGATTATACCTGATATCTGGATTACTTTGCCATCTCGATAGATAGGTGAACCTACTCACATTCTAGATGCAGAAAGGTCCAGAACCTCAGCAAAAGATCACCTGTATATCTCAAACAATTGCAGGATCGCATGCCAAGTGAAAATGGGGATCACGCTGGTCGTGTTGTCACGACGTACCTCGCTCCGAGCGATCCTGCGAGCGAGTGATCGCTCATCGTTCGCCCTACTCTTCCGTTTCGGTGTTTCGTGAGTGTTCAGAGCTCCATTCCGCACCGAAGTTCCGCAGCCGACTGATCAACATCCCGGATCTAGCTATGGTAGTTCGTGCGGGCCACGGGGTATTCCGTACGTCGCAACTGTGCCAACCTGAGGGAGCATGCGTGGGGAGCATGCGTGGGGAGGATAAAGATGTTGTTGCTATGCTTCGCCGGTGCCACGAGAAGTGAGCGTCCGTCTACGGTCCAGGACCTCCATTCTTGGTCACCCATCCGTTCGTCGATTACTCTTGCAGGTAGCTATTTTTGCCCCATAACTGTTCATGTCGTTGTGATCATGTAGAGCTTTCTACCCCAGACCTGATTCAAGGTGTTCGGCAGAAACCAATGCATGACCTTCAAAGTTGACTTGTTCAAAGAGATGCGGCGGCCTGCCCTTGGAGAAAATCAGGGATATGATTATGTTGAGAAAGAAATGGAACGCGGCTGAGCATTACACGAGGGCACCCGGGTCTTGGGATTTTCCCGGAAATCCGTGCGGGCGCTCAGCCGGACGATCCCCACACACTGGTACAAGGTACACATTATACGAAGTCTTACGCAAACCTTTTTCCTTGATCTCACACTTAGTTGCTGCCACTAAAAGGTTTAATGACTCGGACTTTTATATTGTCGAGTTTTATTTATTTCGGCAAACAGGCCAAGTTACTGGGGCCCCTCCCTGACGCGACAACTGCGTCCTACACTCCAGTGCCAGGCTCGCGAAAAATCCACCGGACTTACCCTACTCCGAGGATCTGTTCATTCAAGTCCCTGACACCGACCCGGATACCCCGCGTTTGGGTTTATCTCAATTCAGCACACCAAACTCCGCGAGGCAAGACTTCGCGGAGTAGACTCAGTAGAGTCATAGAAACATCTCAGTAACCATACGTTTTTTTTTTGAACCTCGTCACCTCACAGCGGACTGTATACAGGGATTCATATCAGCTACGTGTCCGTTTGTAACTCCAGATACAGCCAGCTCCCTTCCAACGCATACCTCTCGGGATGACGTCCGGGTATTGGTTGTGAGGGAGTATGGGGTCCAACAACGATAACCACTGAGGTTTTGAGTTGTTCATACATATTCCTAGTACCTTTTTCCTATACTTTCCTCACATTTGCCTCGAACACATTGTGCCAGCTCTGTATTTTATTTCACTAAGCTTAACGGGGTGTATTTTCGTGACAGAGACAAGGCATCACACTGCTCCTCTTCCAAGTCTGCCAGTTTTGTTTTCCTGAACTTTGCTCAGTCAATGGAAATTATAACGAAAAACAGCCATTTTGGTTAATAGGGTTAGGGGTGAGTTGGGCTCATATGAAAGCTAAGGAGCATGGTTTATCAATGCAGGATAAACTGGGAAATTGAGGAACAGCGCCAGGCAGTTTAGTAACAGAGATACATACGAACGGGCTAGACTCTCCATTACCATGAGCGTCTTTACACCCAGTGGCCAGGTATCACAGGGAGCGAAGAGGACAGACCACCGTCCACGGCGATGTTCTGTCCATTGACATAACTCGACTCGACTTCAAAACATGACAGATCAGTCCCGAGCGCGTCACCCACCACCAGCAGACGTATCCGAGCCTCACCTGATGCTAAGAATAACGCCATCTGCGCAATTTCTACGTCGCGTGGTCAGCTCGTGGAAGCAAGGTTTCCGAGATGCCACCACGAAATACGTACCCTGCGCGACACCGTATCGGCCCATTGAATTCAATTGTCCGATCTTCCTTCCGCTACCTCGTTCACGAGCGACATTGAATATGTCCTTTGTCATGTTTGTCTCGATCAAGCCAGGGCAGATCGAGTTCACGCGAACGTCGGTCTTCTGTAATTGGTATACGCTCGTCTTCACGATCGAGTTGACGCTATAGCAGGGATGAGATCGTTCTACGAGAGGAAGAACGGTGCGATCTCACGCAGCTTTGCTTGCACTGTCTAGATTATTGTTTACATGATGGGTGTAATAATAGATAAGAAGGGCTTACAATCAATAGTTCCCGCGCCCGAGCGCAATCCAGCAACTGGGAAGCGGGTTCAAATACAAAGAAACCAAAAACGGGGGCAGGACGAACCTGAAGCGGTCAGTATAATGCTGCCGCTGCTCAACGTCTTGCCGCTCGAAGAGTTCGTGCGCATCATAGCTTGCGAGGCATGTTTGACCGCTAAGAAGCAGCTGCAGAACAAGCGTCGATTAAAGTAGTGGAACGTATTCAGAGGACGTGACCCTGCTTACGAGAGAGTGTTGATTCGCATAGTCTCCATGAACTGCTCCGGGGTGGTGTCTTGCAGTCCCGCGCTCGTCGATACGCCTGCCTGATCAGTGGCTTCAGGGGTGGGAATGTCTCGGGGGAAACAGGACACACGTTCGCAAAGAAGACATCCAGCTGGTCCTCTTCATCAATTGCTTGCTTGCACACTGCAGCTATCGCGGCATCATCCGCAGCATCAGCTTGAATAGTCGTAACCTGTACACTTCGAATAAGTTGGTGGAATTGTAATCCGACGTCGTATCTTACCTTTACGTCTGGATACGAGCGTTCGATTGTTGACTTGAGGTCCGGTAGATTTTCTGGGGAGAAATCCATCAAATAAAGATGTCGTGCACCTACACAAACCATATCCGTGATGAGCACTGCCCGCAAGATGCAAAAGAATTACCAGCCAGACCTTCATGTGCGAAGAGGAGGGCGGAGGCACGCCTGAGCAATGCACATGCACAAACGAAATGCGGGTGTAAGTAGAGAGGTAAGCCCTCAACACGTTGGACATTACCCAATGCCATGCAATGAGCTCACTCCCGTAATGACGCAGACCTTGCCGTTGAGTCTCTGTCCGCGAGAAGTGTTCTTCAGGTGCGATTGAATCTGCTCGATGCGAGTAAGCGTTCTCTGGTAGTGCTCCGCTGCGGTGGGCTTGAATCCTTTGATGACATGCGGGCTATCTTTCGCCATCCTATCGAGCTTGGTGCAGCAACTTCTGCAGAGGATTGTGGTGGTGTATGGTGGCCGTATTACCGCCACGTGTATCGGAATAACGGAAGGCACGAGAAAAGGACCAAGACAGCGGAGTCTATTGGTATCTACAACATAATAACCAGGATACAAGAATCATATGGGTATGAACACCTCGACAACGACAGAGAACAAATACTCTGGGAGTCCATGTTTCCGGAAACACCAGAAGCCGGGAGACAAGAAAGCAGGAAAATTAAACATCGGCAAGCCGAACTGTACCTTTTTGGAAAGGTAATTAGTATCTGTGGGGTGGTGGGTATGGATAACCGTTATTCTCAGTGTACGCTGGGATGCCATGTGGTCCCGCTCTGCCATAGGTAGCATCGATGTACTGCACAGGATAACCCTGTGGAGGGCGGTCTGGGCAAGGATCTACGGGATAGCAGTAGGGGTCCTGGCGGACCACTGGCTGTTGTATGTATCCCTGGTTTCCATATGGATGCATTGGCAGAGGAGGCTGAACCTGGCGTGCATAGTCAATGACCTGGACGGCAAAATCGGCAGGGCAATGAGATTGGTCCGACGGAGCTGGGGAGGAAGATGAAGTAGGCGAGTCATAGAAGTCAGGTAGTACCGAGTTCATATCGTTTATGTCTGTGCATGGGGTGGCAGGATAAGATGAGGTGGAATGTTCGATGGAGGAACATCCTGAAAAGATGCGAGGCCGTTTCTGCGCATCGTATCCGTCATAAAACTGGTCATGGATCTCGCGATCGGCAAAAGGAGTCATCTGCTGCTCATCATATGAGCTTGTCGATGTCGACGACTCTGAAGCAGATGGTCTAGAGAAGTGGGGCGGGGACACAGGGAAATCCTGTCTTCCGGAGGGAATATGGTTGCGCTTTGGATCAAAGGACAGGGCCGGCTTGGTAGGAATAACGCGCTTCCGCTTCTTTTGAGACTGAGCTACCGGCTTCTTTTCCCTATCATGAGGGAGTGGTTCACGGGTCAACAATGGTTTCATTTCTTTCGGCTTCTGTTGCAGAACAAGGTTAGAACGGGAATTGAGCACTGATGAGACCAACATACTGGCGCAGGTTCTCTGCGATGGTGGGCGCCATCGATATAAGGGGCTGGGAGATCGCGCATGGGGCTGGGAGACATGATCGTCAGAGGAGATGAGACTACCGTTCTCTAGCCTGAGGAGACTTTATGTCCCCTTTGCTTGACCTGCAAACGGATTAGTGGCAGCGATATATACGAGACAGACCAATATTTTTTGGCGAGCATTGTGAGGCACGTTTGAGTGATAAAAACGCGCCAGCCTGGTGCCGTAGCTGTGGGGATAGCGGTAAGTCATCAGTCATGATGTAGGCGAGTGCGTTAGGTCAAGGTCGAGGTGATGGTTCATATGCAAGCGTTGCCGATTTGGCACTCCGACACCTGCAAGACTCGGACTATCTTCTAGTACGACCTTGAGACCGACCACCACAGTCGACCTGGAGCACCACGTTGAACACAATCACTGATCATCATGTCGTCCAGTATAGAACTAATCAACCCAAAAGCTGAAAGCGTTCGTCGCGCTGCGGCGCTGCAGGTAATTTCATCTCACTGCATGTCTCTCCTCGTCCGCATCCCTCCCACCAGGTCAACACAACAGGTGCGATGGGGCTCGCAAATGTGGTAAAGGGTAATCTCGGTAAGCGTCTTGCACCACATCTCGCCCCCCCGTTTCGCGATCGAATCTTCCTCAGGTCCAAGAGGAACGCTCAAGATGCTCGTGGACGGTGCCGGTCAGATCAAGATGACCAAGGATGGCAAAGTGCTGCTCTCCGAGATGCAAATACAGAACCCGACAGCAGCGATGATCGCCCGTACTGCGGTCGCTCAAGACGATCAAGTCGGCGATGGCACCACCTCCGTCGTCCTTCTCGTAGGAGAGTTGCTTAAACAAGCGGATCGCTACATTTCAGAAGGCGTGCACCCTACCGTCATAGGCGAAGGCTTTGATCTCGCGAAGAAAGAGGCTTTAGCCGTCTGTGTCCGATGCTGGCCCGGCATCCGCCCACTGCTGACGCAACCTGCAGTTTCTAGACACGTTCAAACAGCCATCGAAGCTGGATCGGCCTACCCTGATTAATGTCGCACACACTTCGCTTGCAACCAAGCTGCACACCTCGCTAGCGAAGCAGCTCGCAGCTGACGTTGTAGACGCCGTGCTCACCATCAGGCCACCACCGCCCCCAAAAGGCACGTATTTAATCTCAAAATCAGGGTCTCCACGCTAAAAGTTTACTGCAGGAGCGAAAGATCAGTGGAGAGACCCTATCGATCTTCACATGGTTGAAATTATGAAAATGCAGCACCGCACAGCGTCAGAAACTCAGCTTGTGCGTGGTTTGGTCATGGATCACGGCGCAAGACATCCGGATATGCCAAAACGCGTCGAGAACGCCTACATTCTGACGTTGAATGTCAGCCTCGAATACGAGAAGACGTACGTCGACGTGCACTGCTTCCCTCAACTCTAAATTCACAAAACCTTAGAGAGGTTAATTCTGGCTTCTTCTACTCGTCGACAGAGCAGCGCGAGAAACTCGTCGAGTCTGAGCGACGTTTCGTGGACGCCAAAGTCAAAAAAATCGTTGAGCTTAAGAATCTCGTCTGTGACCAAGCTGTCGGTGGTAACGAGAAGCCGAAAAATTTCGTCGTGATCAACCAAAAAGGAATCGACCCTCTCAGTCTCGATATTCTTGTAAAAAATGGCATTTTCGCCCTGCGGCGTGCCAAGCGACGCAACATGGAGCGGTGCGCCTCTGACGTTGGGACGTAATATGATGACTACTAATCATGCAAACTTGCCTATCGCAGGTTGCAGCTCATTTGTGGAGGCATAGCTCAAAACTCCGTTGATGACCTCACCCCGAACATTCTCGGCTGGGCTGGCCTCGTCTATGAGCACACTCTCGGAGAGGAAAAATTTACATTCCTTGAGGACGTCAAGGATCCCAAGAGCGTCACGCTTTTAATCAAGGGCCCCAACGCGCATACGATTCAGCAAATTCAGGATGCTCTTCGCGACGGACTCCGTGCCGTCAAGAATGCACTCGAAGACGAATGCTTGATCCCCGGCGCCGGTGCATTCGAAGTCGCCTGTGCAGCGCATCTCAGTGGACCCGTCAAGAAGGCCGCCAAGGGAAGGGTCAAAATGGGAGTACAGGCTTTCGCAGATGCACTGTTGATCATCCCGAAGACCCTTGCTCAGAATGGTGGTTTCGATGTTCAGGACGTAGTCGTGGCCCTGCAGGTGCGTGTTCCCCCTTCTTTTGGGGATTATATCGAGATTGATCTCCCTGACATGTTTTATTTATGTGTTGTTCACAGGACGAACAATCGGAAGGCAACATCGTTGGTGTCGACCTTCAGTCTGGCGAGCCGTTTGACCCTACGGTCGAGGGTATTTGGGATAATTATAGGGTGAAACGGCAGATGTTGAACTCCTGGTGAGTCCAGCCCATGCTACTCTCCACCAACGCGTGTTGTGCTCATTTAGGTACGCAGTTCCGTCATCGCCGTCAATTTGCTGTCCACAGATGAAATACTGCGAGCTGGACGGAGCTCGCTCAAGCCCGACGGACAGTCGTGATAAGTAGCGAGGGTCGCATGTACGGTGCTATCGTCTCCTAATGTCAGTTTCGATGAACTCTTCAAACCGCATTCGCGACTATGGACATTAACGAGTATACTGTTCGTACGATATCTGAAATATGGCTAGCAAACGTGAAGAAGAAGAAAAAACTTCAACAGAGCATAAATTATTGCTTTAACGTGGTCTCGAGTTGGGCAAACGAGTGGACAAGTGGCGAACGAGGCAGAGGGAATAACTTACACCGAAGACTTCTTGGACAAGACATTGTGAGGTCAATCAGAAAGTATATCTGATGCAGAGTCCCACCCAGCATGGACAAGATGTGTCGGTGAAGCCAACTCATCGCCACAGAAGGAAGCAGACTTCCTCAGGTAATGGGACATGGGTGTTGCCTGAGCATTCTTCCAGGGCACGACTGGTGGGAGTTCTGTGGTGTATGTAACGCGGAGATGAGAAAGGGGGTCTTCATTTGCGAATCCTTCGTGGCTCTCCGGGGTTTCTGCAAGGAGCCCCTCAACAGCACGGTCATCGTCGGAGTTTGTAGTCTCAAATGACTGTTCACCAGGGAATGCCGTGCGAGGTTTCAAAAGATAGCCCGAGAAGTCCCCTACCTGCGAGGATGCTCAATTCTATGAATATGAAAGGGTTAGGAAACCATACGTACGGACTCAGTTGCTGCTTCTGACATTGCCTGGGCAGCATCATTGATTATCGTGGACTTCTGCGGTGATACCGATCGACCAGCAAGTCTTGTCCGTGTACTCAACGCGGATGATATCTCAGATTGTGGGGCGGCCAAAGATAAATTATTTTCGTCAGGAAGCGAGGACCTCGGTCGTAGTCTCTGGCTCCGACGGGTCCCGGGCCCTGATTCTAACGGTGACTTGACAATTGAAGACCATCGTCGCCTGGCAAAATTAATGGGGGTTGGTTTGAACGTCAGGATAGTGGAGACGCTGTGTGTAGAACGGCGTGGCGTGGGGGGACGTGGAGTAGGCTCTTCAAATTTGCTGTCAACGCTAGGCTTGCCTTGAAACGGAAATTGGTCTGGGCTTGGAATGGGCAGCGGGGTGCGATCTTGAGGAGTCACAGGCCCGTTACTCTCGCTCTCTATGGTAGGGAGAGAACCCTCAGCGTCTTCATCATCTGGGGAAGAATCTTCGGGTGGGGGACGAGCCCATGTCCTACGAGCGAAATTCGTGGGGTTAGGTCGACATAGGAGACTAGCGTTCAAGCCCTTAAACCTTAGTGAAGAGGGACCGCTGGGATTATGCGGAACCGGATCTTCATCTCCATCTCCTGAACGCAGACTACTCCGTAGCTTCTTACTCAGACGCGGTGACTCGTCAGGACTGATAGTGCACCCGCGTTTCCCGCTAGCAAGCACAGGGAGGTCCTCAGCCTCGTCGTTAGTTTCAAGCTGCTCCTGCTTATCCCCAAGCCATCGTTCCACCTTTGCCCTTTGCCGGGCCCTCTGCGCCCGTGTTAAACCATTTTGTAGGGCACCAATCCTCTTCCTCACGAATCTACCATTAGTAGTCGCTTTCTTGCCGAAACGACCATTCGAGTCCCTGGGCTGAGATTTGACGGCCAGCGACTTGGGCTTGAGGTTGCCTCGTGAGGACGATGGACTGGCAGGTTCACTTCTAGATTTCATGCTCACTGGGGAAGCGGCGCGAGGCCGTACGCGCTTAACAGGTGTAGAGGCCTGCGAGTCTGGAGGTGGCGGTGCACGGATCGGTCTGACAGGGGATGATTTACGGGGTCTGCCTCGTTTGCGTTTAGGAGTCTCCTCCGCCATAGGATGTTTGCGAGGGCGACCCCGTTTCCTCTTGGGAACCATCAAGAGTTCCTTTGCTTTGTCCGACATCTCCACAACTGGTCCCTGTTCAACCTTCCGTCTCTTCGCTGGCCGCTCCTCGTCACCAACTGCGTCTTTAGGCTCCAAAGCCGGAACGTTCTTTTGGGCAGGACGTCTAGAAGCTGATTCTCCATCATCTCGAGGAACAGAAGCAACGACCTGACTCGCTAAACGAGCAGGCCATGGCTGGGAATAAATAGCAAAATGGCGCATGCATCTGGCGCAAAGATCAAACGCCACAACGTGAGACAGAGTCTGTCTTCTAAATGAATGGAAAGCTCGACATACCGAGGACACTCTTGTGGCTCCTTGCGTTTCTTGCCTCGCCGCGGCGTCGTGTCAATGTTAAGCCCCCAAACTATTTGATTGTCGACGGAAATCATTGGCAGAATGTTGTGGCATGTTACGCAGGTAGGCAACGGTTGTCCGTCTGGCCCCACAGGCGCAATCTGGTTGGCAATACTCAAAGACTCGTTCCTATCGACAGGCAATGAGGGACGCGTGCGCAGAATTCGTGCTTCAGGTTCTTCCTTGATTGGGATTCCATCCTTTTCCTTACTATTAATAGGAGTGGATAGCCTACTCGCGCTGCGTCCTGTGTATCGAGAAGGCAGTTGTGCAGGGTCAGATGGCGCAGGCGTGAGCGATTTCGTGGAAACCTCGGGGGTAGCAGTGGCAGATGCTTTCTGCCGCAACCGCGTAGCCCTGAGCTGGGCCCTCGGTCCATCGGTCAACTCAGAATTACGGCTGATGGGGGGGACAGAACTATCGAAACGAATAGGTCAGAATATGAACCATCGATACATTTCTGACACACCTCGAGGCTGATCTTCGCGATGCTGATCGAAGGACAGAAGAAGAAAAGTCGCCTCCCAACTCCAAGTCGGCCTCGGCAACGTCCGAAGCATTTGCGAGTGGTTTGTTTCCTTCTTTCTCTTCATCATCACTTTCGTCTGAATCATCATCCTGTTCCTGGATAATAGCATATACTCCGCGGCGAGTTCTGCGTTCGTTCACGTTGCCTACCGCAGTTGGCACAGGCTCAGAATCGCTAAGATCATCATCCGATGCTCCGGCGTCCGATTCACAGCCGGAGGCTTCGCCCTCAGGTCCATATCCTCCTCGGCCATTTTTCTCGCACGTCTCACAAAGGCAGTATCGGTTCCTGCCGCCAACTAAACGACTAAATCAGGCGTATGGCGCAGAAGAACATAGCTTGGACTGACAGTAACCATCACCGTAATGCGCTGTTATCTCTTCGCCAACGGCGATAGGCCGGAGAACGCGGAAAGTTATGTATTTGCCTTCCCGAAACAACTCGCAGTTATTCTCGCAATCGTGCTGTAAAAAACGTGGAATGAGCACACACTGAGATAGACCATGGTGACTTACATTCACAAACCGAGCGGGACCCAAAAATAGATGGTTTTTCTTCATCTGGCGAGAGTGAATCACGCTGAAGTCCCTTCTGATATCAAGATTTCTCAGGTCTGTCCGCTTGAGTTCTTTGTCCTCTTCTTTGGATAAGTGCGCCATTGAGCCCTTCAGTTCCGCGATAACCATCCCAGGAGACAGGGGACGAGTGGCAAGGATACACAATTCGGACTTGCCGGTCTTGTGGGAATATCGTGACGTGTGCGCTATCTCAATACAACCTCCAGGATAGTATAGCTCGAAATACCGCGACGCATGTCTGTGGCGAACCGAATTTCAGGCGTCGCTAACGAAATAGTAGGGTCCTACACACGTGGCGAACGCATTAATCTGCTTTTGTGTATATGGCTTGAGGTAGTAACGAACGGACTGAAGACTAGAAAGATGCGAGGTTAAGAGATAACGTTCTCAGGGCATGGGAATGCGAAGACACCGACGCGAGGAGTTCGTCCACTGCTTGACGCACAGCGTTTTGGGGAGCACCCTTGCATTCCACCAGCTAAGGAAGCCAAAAAAAAAAAAAAACATGTATCAAAATATTTGGATACGTGCGTTACGAAATGAACAAGATAGTGTGACTGGAGGTGAAGGTGCGACTCACGCGTCTAACAGTTGCCATGAGATCGCTCGCAGGAACCTTTGGGAGTCTCCGGGAAGGATCCATCTTGTGCACGCAGAGAGGAACATTTCCGGTACCAAGCTTCTCGACGAGAAGGTGACTGAGAAAGTCGTCGTCCCTGGAGAGGTCGCGCATGTTCATGATTTTGGTGGGCCGCCATGTCAAAGGGGCCCCTCGCAGAGAGTGGGAGCCTGCCGCCGACGCCGAGGGCATCGAGCTCGACAACGAGAACGACGGGGGGCGCGTTGGTGGGGTGTGAGAGAAAAGGTGAAAATATGACGCGAAGAGGCAGAGCAGAAGGGAAGGACCGGTTCTGCTCAGTCTGGCACTGGTCCGGTTACGGCACACCTATGGGTTTACCCCGATTATATAATCATTCTCTAACAGGGACATGAGTGAGTGAGGACAGGGTCTCATAGCATAGTAACAAGTAAAGAACAACACGAGTCGTCATAGACTAATAAGCAGTACGGATTCCACATATTTTTCGGCTCAATGCCCCCATTGAACACAACTGCTCAGCTATCACGACCGAACAACTCCACACCAGCCAAAAATCACCACCGACAGATCTTATGCGTTGTGTGCGTGCTTCTGCTTGCCAGTCCGCAGCTTCCTGATATAAAACTGATCCATTGACATCAGCATCGCAGCCACCTATTCAAATGCATCCAACTTACTTCGAGCTCCTTACCCTCAAGGATGTACCCGTCGGCGCGACCCGACTGCCCCGGTCTGCTAGTAATGGACGCATATAAGCGACCAGCAAGGAATTGTTGTTCCAAGAGAGGATCAATTTTAGCATCTGCCGACGGATCAGCATTTCCGGTGTGAACTGAGATCATCCTGATGTGACATCACCTTTCTTCCGTTCCTCCAAGATACGTTGCACGTGGCTAGATTTTTTGGTCGGTTCGTCGCCACCAGCGGCAGGTGCCTTGACAGCACCCTTCTTGGTGATGGGCTGTGCGTACTGGATTCACCATGGACTTTCAGCAATGCATACAGATAAGGAATGCCACTACGCACGTGAGCCTCGTACCACTGTCTGAAGGGGGTAGCATCGATTTGGATGATAGCGCCTTTGACGAGGGTGTTGGTACGGACCAACTCGTTGTTGGAAGCATTGTACACCTGGCCACCACGGTCAAGGTGAGCATTCTCAGACACATATACTGGGATCTGGGCTCACGACACTGATGACACGGGTCTTCCTGGTGGTGTGCTCGGAGGCCCAGGCAAAGTTGCCAGAGTCGAGGCGGAGAGCGCGATACTTGAGGTTGCCGCCACGAACGCGTACGGTGTGAATACGCTTTGGGCCAAGCTTGGTGTTGGCGGGTTGACGACCGAGTTCGAACTTTCTCTTCTTGCGGTAGTGGGCGCGCTGGGCACCTGTCGCGGAGCGCTTGTGCCGGGATGAACGTGAAATACCTTGCAGAGATGGTCAATGAAGATGCTCTTGGAGGAGGACAGCACTTACCCATGTCGAGGAGTTGAGGATGGGAGTCGTGAAAGCCGCCTACGAGGGTTTGATGATAGCCACTGAAAATCAAGGTTTGAAATGTTTAAACCCAGACGGCAAGTCCCGGAATTTGTGGCTGTGGTCTTCCCGTCTCTCTATGAATCGGCGTGCGCCCTTTGCAACGTTCGGGCAAGTCCACACGTAACCCTCACCATTCACGCATGTCCAGTCACCTACATAAATGGCGGTGGTTGCCTCCTTGCTCGCTTCCCATCGCTTCCTCCTCGTCTTCTAGCCCATGATGTTGTTACTTGACACTGCCCGCTTTCGCATCTTTCGAAGGCGTAAGAATTCTCGGTCGACCTCTCTGTCTAAAGCAATGCGGAACGAGCTTAACCGCCTCATTCATACCTCAGATCCGGTCGTACGAAAGGTATGTCGCTTTCTTCATCTGCGCCCCGGTTTCGCGTACTCCATCCACTTTCCCTGTCGAATGACGCCACCGCCCCTTTCCCTTGCTTAATTCTCTCAGGCATTCGATGCAGAGATGCAGGCATTCTTCAAGCTTCACTCTCGTTACCTTTCTGATAAGGACAGCCGACGAGACCTGTACGTGTCCCTTATTTTCGCTTGTCGACGGTATTCATGTTTGTGACAAGCGATTGGGAGAGGATTCAGACCCCTGACGCGGATCAGATTATTTCCTTTGACCAGCTTCCAAAAACCCCCGATCCTGGAGCATTATCCAAATTGGCGATACTCAAGTTTAACGGCGGCCTTGGAACATCCATGGGCACGTATATCGTTTCCCCCTATTCTCGCATGCATTCGCGCCACAGAATTGAATAACTGAAAATGACCACAGGCATGTCCGGCGCCAAGAGTGCCCTCGAAGTCAAGGACGGAATGACATTTCTTGACCTCACCGTAAAGCAGGTGCAACACCTCAACAAGGCAGAAGGTGTCGACGTCCCCCTCCTCCTCATGACATCCTTCAATACCCACGAAAACACCTTGCGCATCATCCAGAAATATGCCAACCAGCCGATCAACATAACGACCTTCAAGCAGTCAAGATACCCGCGGATTTTCACCGACACTCTACAGCCTTGCCCGCACCATGCTCGGGACGATAAGAAACACTGGTATCCTCCTGGTCACGGTGACTTGTATGACTCACTCGTGCGCGGCGGTATCTTGGACCGTCTGTTGACAGATGGAAAGGAATACTTGTTCGTATCAAACTCTGATAATTTGGGTGCCGTGTAGGTAGTAGGGATTCGATGTGTGAGCGAGTTTTGAACGTCAAACGTTGTCAGAGTGGATCAGAAGATTCTGCAGCATATGGTGAATACTGGTACGGATTTCCTGGTGGAAGTCACCAACAAGACCAAAGCGGACGTCAAGGTAAGTCTCGTTCGCGCTGTCTGTTCCACCTAACGGTACTTTTGTTTCATAGGGCGGCACTCTCATCCAGTACGATGGCTCGATGCGTCTGCTCGAGATTGCTCAGGTTCCTTCTGAGCACGTGGGCGACTTCAAGTCTGGTGAGCAAGATTTCTCGAGGATACAGTCAAGGGATATACGCTAACCAAGCTTCTAGTGCGCAAGTTCAAGATCTTTAATACCAATAATCTGTGGATAAACCTCAAAGGTTTGCTGCCTCTGATTGGAACGGTATCATAGATTATAGCTCGTTCTCCAGTCCTCAAAAAGGTCATGACAGGCGGAGGCATGGATCTCGACATCATTGTCAACCCAAAGGTCACCGACGACGGCCAATCTGTCATTCAGGTACGATCCACACCTAACGCTACTCGGAAATTATCTCAAGCTTGTATGACGAACTCAGTTAGAAACGGCTGCAGGCGCGGCAATAAAGCATTTCAAGAATGCTCGTGGAATCAACGTTCCCCGCTCTCGCTTCCTCCCCGTAAAGTCTTGTTCGGACCTGCTTCTGATTAAGAGCGACATCTATTCGCTCAAGGACGGCCAACTTATCATGAACGACGGTAGGATGTTTGGCAGCGTTCCTGTGATCAAACTTGGGGATCATTTCAAACGGGTAATTACTTCATATCTATCGAAGGCTAGAACAACAAACACTCAGGGTGCGACACTAGATCCAAGACCTTGAGGCGCGTTTCAAGAAGATACCGGCGATTATCGACTTGGATCATCTTACCGTCACTGGCGACGTACATTTTGGCCGAGGAGTAACAATGCGGGGCACTGTCATTAGTGCGTGAGCTCGTTCTTTAAATGCTAATGCATGGAAGCTAACTCTTGACGGTGGCGTAGTCGTGGCGAACGAAGGCCAGAGGATCGATATACCCGATGGGTGTGTGCTGGAAAACCGTACGATTTTTCTCTCTCTTCAAAGCAAAAGGTTGACTCTGGGTTGTCAGGGCTGGTCTCTGGAAACCTCAATATGATCGTACGTCCTGATCAATCACTACATTCTGTATCACTGATAATTTGTGCGCTCTTCAGGATCTATGATATGATTAGTGGAGTTTAGGTGACGACGGCGAGGGACACGCAGGATGGACTATGGATCGCCAGTTTTTGATCCTATATGTAGCAGCATGTATACCCTGGACCTTGTAATATAGACTCGGTGAACAAGCAAGGCCAAATACCGTCCTCGTCCGAACACTCATCATGGCAGGCGCAGGTCATCGTACGCCGTTCACCACAACTCTGTCGCCTGTTCAGCCCACTGACGCCGTTTCATGTCCATGCCAACAACAGCCTCAGGATTTAATCCCCACCTACCCGGTGCCAAATACCAATTCCTCTCCAAAGCCCTTGGTGCGACCATGTGGTTCTTTATTTTCTACCGTGCTCGGTGAGTTGACTTGGCCCGTTTCTTGCATGCGCTGACGCGTCATGGATACTCGCCTCTCCTCTATGGTGTGATATAGTGAGGATGGTCCGAAACTATTGGTACGCCGTCATGTCATGGAACAAATACACACTTTAATGCGCCGGGCTCTCTAGGGGTTGCGGCATCCGTGGGAAGGACATGGACACGGACACCACGATGGGCATGCAGAACACCACCATTGAGGTTGGGCATAGAATGGGCTGCGCCAGCGCTGCTGTTTGCCATTGTATACACGCAATCGAGACCGCAATCGCCATCCTTGTATCATGTTCCTTGCATGGCGCGGGGCACGAGTCAACGTCAAACGCGGATGACCCGTGGATGCTTTCAGAACGAGGAATGGCCATCGGTTGTGAAGCCAGGCTGCTTTTTTACCAGACTGGATGGGGCGGCGATACGCCATGCGGGACACGCTTTTGTGAAAAAAAAAAAAGACCATTCATCAATCAGCGCGCAGGCAAACGCAGTCCTGCCTGCCTTGGGTTTATCACACTCGAGCGTTTCTTGCTGTGTTCAGTGGCTACGGATACCCGACAGTGGTCCGTCCTGGTTCTTGCACCGGTCCGCGATTGTCGCGTTGTCTACTCTTTGAGACGAGGAAAGAGGCCGTGGTTGTCGTCTCATTCAAGTTTCAGCAGGCATCGTCTGCCAAATCATGGATGACATTCTCGTATACATCAGCCCGACCCGTTCTCCGTCTCTATCCGAATCGTACCTGCGCCTTGAGCGTCTTTGTGTCGCATCATCCTCACGCACCAAACCCTTGAGAATGTGTGGATTGTGCGCTCTGGGCGAGTGCTTCCCTGGCGTTTTGGACAACGAGAACATGTTCATTGTCACATTCAACCCATTCTCTGGCTTGCCTCGTATATATTTGGACTTAGCCTGAGGATGTTTCACTGGGATGTCATTGCGAACGGTGGAGCAATGGTCTCTAGAACAGAGCTGATTGGGTGCGTGTGTGGGTGAGCTTGCCTTCACGTCCGGACCAGAAGTGAGTCGAACAAAGAGTCGAGCGAACGGCCCACAAGTACATATGTCAAGAACGTGGCAGTCCGAATCATCGCAGTAATAGTCACGCCTCTCAAAAGCGGGTCACTTGCTATCAATTGAACAGGCTACCAAACATTCTGGGAGAACAGTCAGTGCCCGAAAAGACGAAGAAAATGCATGTCAATTGTATTTTTCAACGAGCCTTGCGTTGCAGCAAGACGTGTATATGTCGGGGCAAAAGCCAACCGTCCAATCATTACGCTCACCGACGAGTAAGCTAACGGTATACATATACCCAATATCCATGTCCTGGCACGAGTCACATTTCCAACACTTCAAAAAAAGAACCAACTGATCACGGACCATACAACGATCGCAGGCAACGCCACGCTCAGACAATCGCTCGCAAACCGCCATACGAGCCCCCGCCCCCTCCCCCTCTGATATCCCGTCGACCTCGTCGACGTGCTTAGCCAACTTCGCCATGCTTTCCAATCAGGCACGCCCATCATCATCCGTCGTCGTCGCCCCCGAAACACAAGCGACCATGAAAACGTCCATCGTGCGCGCGCATGCTGTGACAAAGGCGGCGGGAGAAAATACGGTGCCGGCGCGTTCGCGCGCGGGTGTGGACGGTCGTGTACCGTGTCACGCCCTCGTGCGATATCGTCGTCGTGCTCGCCTTGCCATCCATGGATGTAGTGTATATCTCGACGAAGGCTGTAATGAGATGGGCCGACGTAATCGTCCTCCGCGTCGCCATCGTCTCCAGAGGGGAAGAGCGTAATCGGACTGAGCAACGGGGAGCTTTGAGGCGTGGGGACAGGGGAAGCACGGAAAGATGGAATAGATTTTGTACTGGGGGTTCGCGCGGAGAGGGGAAGTGGCGCGGTAGGACTCGTTTGGGTTCTCGACTTGAGCGGGGTCCGAGTGGACCATATGGCCGATTCAGGCTCAGGGGGAGGTGACGACCGCCTGGAACGCGTCAATGATATGGGCGAGAGATTGGAAAAGCGCCCCCTGTGACGTGAAGGGCCAATGTTCAGGTATAGCAATGCGAGTGCGGTCAATACGATGCAAGGAACATATATCGAGTGAAAGACACGAAGTGTGTCGGGCAGATGACATGGTGCATCCGCGAAAGTGGGCCCGGCTGGTGAGGAAGATGGAGGAACTAGGGAGAGGAGCTGAAAACCTGGCCGGCGGATGTGTCGACTCGGAGAGAATGATTTGATGGTAACCTCCCGAACTGTATTGGCTTGCGGGTCGGAACCAGGTACTTCGTGTGTGACTTCGCAATAGTCCCGATTATCGCCACTAGTCATGTCACTGACACAAGTCGACGCTTGACAAGAGTTGTCTCACCTGAACACCACGGACGGTCGCAACATTTTTAACAAAAACTCGGTCGTTTGTTTGCCGAGCATTGCCTGGTACCCATGCCCCGCCCCAGCGCGTATCGAAGCCTTCTCGCGCAGTGGTCCACAGGACTTACTCGACGGCCGAGAGAGCGGTATGTGACTGAGTAGTATTTTCGGTTCTACCGCGTGTCCATCTTCTTGATCAGAGATCGACCGTACGAATTCGATCGGTCCTCCCGGAAGTGGAGTCCAATGATCGTAGGTTTGACCATGCGCATGACGGCGATAGTCTTCCTCCACGAGTCCCGGTGCATTCAGCAAGACGAACTGATGGCCTGAAATAGAAACGACTCGATTCAGGGGCCCGAAACGTTTCTCGAAGAACCGGCGGGCGTCCCCGGGAAAAGACGAGGAATCGCCAAGCCTGTGAGTACAGACTCAAAACGAAGACTTGACCAGAAAGACCGAAACACACCCTATGTCATTGTTCCCTGGGATGAGGTAGAATGGTACTGAAGCATCCCGAGAGAAAGTAGCTTCAAAGGCGCGATGGTATTGATCGTACCTACTTGTCGTGGGGTCAATGTCATCTTCCAATAGCCGATGGACACGTCCACTTTGGCATGAGAAGAAATACGCACTCCTCTTCATTCGTCGCATAGCGACTCGAGGCAAACGTATCGCCAAGAAACATAACCACGCTTGGATGGAGACGTGAAGCAACCCTCCAACTCTTGCGTATATACGCCAGATTAGAATCATACCCGAACCACGAATTTGGTGCGGAAATAGCAGTGTTCCACAGTCGAGCATCTGTAACCAAGAGCACTCGGGTGGGCTTCACCCCAGACGATGAACGAGTCTTGAATGGAATGCGTCAGTAAGACCCACTAGGAGGGATTTCAACTGTTCCTACTCACGGACTGGAAAACCTTGTCCGGCCATCTACAACCTGATAGACTGTAGAAGAAAACCCCGAACTCGCACCAGATGACCACTACGACCCAGAAGAAACGGAGCGCGAGAATGATGGTGGGCTTGGAGAGCAGACGCGACGTGTGAAAGCGTCTTTCATACAGTGAACTCATTCCGCATCACTTGAGCGTTAAAACAACGAGCGCCGTAAAAGAGAACAAGTTGAATGGGCCTAGGCGCGGGCAAGGTCGTTAATTGCCGTCATGACTTTGATTAATTTGCCGAATCGGTAAAGAAATAAACACTGAGTAATTGATCCCTTGGCACTTCCCCAACAAACATACAGACTAAGTAAAAGTAGGTGCGACATATGGTACAATACACACGGGAATGAGAATGAGATTCGAGGGTCGGTTACTCCCAGTCGCTGTCCTCATCTTCCTCGCCCTCCTTCTTTTCTTCTTTTTCTTTTTCTTTTTCTTTTTCTTTTTCTTTTTCTTCTTCTTCTTCTTCCTCCTCCTCTTCCTCCTCCCCGTCTTCCTCTTCCTCTTCCTCCTCCTCTTCCGCTTCAACCACTCCTGCACTACTGACATTTCCAGAAACAACATCATAGCTATCCTCACTGCTTTCCCTAGGGCTCTGTACGTGCGAAGATGGTAGCGACAGGACATCCGACGTAGATGTCGTCCTGGGAGGGGCGAGCGTGTGCTCTGACGACGCCAGTAGGTTGGCAGAAGTTGGGGTTTCCTTCGTGTCGCTGGCAGAGACGGACTCGTCTTCGTCATCCTCCCAACTAAAGTCGTCTTCATGCTCCGTAGTCGCTTTTTCGGGGGTTCAGCGACCTCATGCCTGATTCCCATAAAGTAAGAACAAGGTTCACCTTGCAGTAATGCTTTCCGCCGGTTTTCCTCCGCCTCAATCTGGTGCGCTCGGAAGAAGTACCTGACCCAAAAGACTTCTTCGGGCATGGATGATGGTACTGGCGGCGGTAATGAAGTAGTCGTTATTCTAGAAATGAATGAAATCATACCAAGTGCATCGAGAGTAGCTTGCATCGCCGCTCCATCCGAGGGGTCCGACAGCGCCTTGGCAATGCGTTCTCCCCACACCTTCGTGCCAAATCCTTCCCCACTCGCTTCACTAGCATCTGCCCAAGCCAGATAAGCATCCTTGGAGGTATCCACAGCAGGATCAAGCTTGATGATCTCAGGATTACTCCTGAGCTGTTTCAACAGCGACTCGGCGCGGGTTGCAACAGCCCGACGTGCATCCTCTGACGGACGCCCAGATGAAGGTCCAGAACCAACCTCCTTACCCTTACCCTTGGACGCTGAACCGGCGGTCGTCGACCCATCCACATTGGCGGCTAAGCTGGGCAACATCCAGATATCAACACCATCCCAGACGACGGGAGCGTTTGTAGAGCCTTCTTCGGGCGGGACGACTCTGACAGCCTCTTGGAGAGCATCCCCAACCTCCTTCATCGCCTCGCGGAGCAACGCTTCGCTCTTGTGTACATACTCCTCCGCCTGCGCCCGCGTGACACCCTGCACGCGCTGGAACTCGGAGGAAAGCGTGCTCCTCAAATGCGCAAGATCAATGTTTTGCGCATTCCTGAGGCTGTCAGGAAGTTGCGCCTGAACAGCCGAGACGATATTGGGCGGGATCGATGATTGGAGACGCGAGAAAAAAGTTTGTGCCGTGGTAGTCGTTGATGATGAGCCAGAGGCACCTGCCTCGCCGTCGCGCTCAGTGCTAGCAGACCGCCTCGTACCTGGGGTGGGCGTGTCCGCAGACGCCTCGACATCACTCTCTTCGTCGCCATCCTGCGCTCCTGCCTGTCCCTCCGCTTCAGAACTGCTTGGTTGTTCTTCCGCAGTAGTGAGTTTCTCGATCTCGCGTTGGGCTTGTGTGACAACTTGGCCCAAGTCCCGTCGCGCAACGGAAAGTGCAGCCTCACTCTATTGCGCCGCGACCATTCTCAGAGCCATGGATGGAGTAGTGACAGTTTCGTGCATCGTACCTGTTTCCTGAACCCTCCCCAGAAGCGTCCAAGCTGTCCAATAACCTGCGAAACCTCTTCGTTGAGGCTTTGCTCGGGCTGTCGTTCACTGGAAGGCGGGGTGCTCGTACCCGTACCCGTTATGCCGTAGGTGTCAAGGAAGTTCATGTTGATAGTGGGGACGATGGTGTTGGAGCCGGTATGTTAGTGGCCCCCAAATCAGGCATAAGATGCCAAACTTACGGGAACTACGCGTAGAATGCAAAACACCACATTCCTTATTTATATCTATTATCCAACAGACTCGAAAGATTTAGAAAATATACAGAATTTTTTGCTCATCTGGCTAGCCATGATAGTAGATACGGTCTGCTGTTCACAAGAATCACAACTACGTAGCGTATTCGTACACCCACTACACGAATGATAACACGGAAGCCATTCTGCCAATCAAGCACTAACAGAAATCTCTTTGGGACGAGGGGCAGCAAAGTCTTTGATTGAGCTCGTCAAATCAACAGAAGCAGCCTTCGGCAGCGTGAGCCTGTGGGCGCGACACTCGGCGAGGAAGTCCGTGAACATCTGGATGATCAGATCAGAAGGAGTATGTATCACGAGTGGGAAACACTAACCTCCATGGTATCCAACGGGCCGCCAGCACTCTCAGGGTGGAATTGCACACCCCAAATCTTCTTGCCAGAGTCCGTGGTCGACTTGATGCCCTCGACCGAGGAATCATTACAGTTGAGGAAGAATGGCTCCCACCCTGCTGGGAATGGATCAGTCAATCTGAGTGCGTATTGATGATTTTGGCTAGAAAATATCCCGATCAGTCATATCCCTGTATAATAATCATATCCCTGCAGTGCCCACCTGGTCACATAAACACGACCGGCTTTGATGGACCCCGCAGAAGCCAAAGCGAGGACGGGTTGGTTGTGTCCACGGTTCCCGAAAGTCATACGGTATGCTTCTAGACCCGCGGCCATCCCGATGACCTGGTGGCCCATACAGATACCAAAAACAGGCTTGTCCCATTCCTGAAGGGTTTTGCGGAGTTTCAAAGCTGCATCCATACAATGCCTGGGGTCACCAGGACCGTTGGTAAGGAAGAGGCCGTCATACTGGTCACGGATGGTGTTGAAATCGAAGTTCCAAGGGAGTACAGTCACTGCAGCGTTTCGACGAATGAGCGAACGAAGGATGTTAGCCTTGGCACCAAAGTCGATAACGGCAATTCGGAGATCCCCGTTGGGGTTTAGATAGTACGGAACCTTTGTGGAAACTTGGTCGACGAGGTTCTCGTTAGAAGGATCCCAGTATTGCTCAGGGATTGGCGGAGGAGCCGAGGCATCTGCACCGACAGCAAGACGGCCGAGGGTGGTTCCTTGGTCACGCAACAAACGCGTGATTTCGCGAGTGTCCACGCCAGTGATACCGGGGACGTTAAAGCGGCGACACCAGGAAGTAAGGGATTCGACTGCGGCATGATGGGAAAATTTCTCAGCGACGTCTGCAACCACGACGGCGCTGCACTGGATTCCCTCGGACTCCATGACAACACCAACATCCTGGGAGTCAATGGGAGTCTTGTTGTGGGGAACCCCATAATTTCCGATGAGAGGGGTGGTGAAGACAAGGATCTGGCTCCGATAGGAAGGGTCAGTCATTGACTCAGTGTCTGTAAATAAATGTCAACTGAAGTTTGATCGGACCCAATAAGAAAACACTTACAGGACGTGATTGAAGTTGAAAAGACGGTCTCTCCAAAGGTACTCTTTGGGGCTCCAAAGGATCGCCCATGGAAAGACTGGCCAGTTTTAAGATGTAAGACGGCGGGTAGAGCGGTATTTGGGCCAGCATGGGTAGCAAAGCCGCGAGCAAAGAGTTGATTTCGGATCAGAGTGCGGGCAATCATGATGAGTTAACTTTTTTGGGGATTTTCAGTGGCTCGGGAGAGAGAAAACGAGATCAGAGATGTAACTGCAGGGTGATTAGAACGGAAAGCAAGAAATGGATGATGCACATACTCGTCGCGAGTGTTCTGCGTGAATATCATGTACGAGCTGGAGGCTCAATGATCAGCGCAAACTTGAGTGGAGTGGGGGGCGATTCTAAGAGACGGTTTATAGCCGAGTCAGAGTTTGCGATTGTTGTGGGCGATGATTACGACCACGTGACATTCTCGCACCGTGCGTAGTTAGCCAAATAAAATTCGTTCATTCATGCGTGGTTGAATCCGAGGATGTACGCGATTTCTTGCGAAAATTGTATCACAATCGACCCACCTGATGAGAGACAGGTACTATTCTGCATTCTGTGACCTCCGATGAGACTGGAACCCACACTCCCCGGTTTTTGCCCACCAAAAACCGCCAATAACATTGCAGGCACAAACCTCTCTTTGCACCGTCTCCTTGACTCTGTGATAATACCCTTAGGGATCGTTTAGGCGCCACAAGCTGGACCGGGTATGGTTACCAGTCCCGGCTGGACAAAATAAATCGAAAGCAAAATAATTCAAAATAGACTTGTCACTCGTGGGATTTTTGCGAGTCGCATTTGTTGTTGGACGAAAAAGGAAATGTGTGGTGGCGAGATGGCGTGTTTAAGTCCAGGGCGGACGAGGTGAAGTGACCGGGCGTCGAACAAGGGGGTGGTTGAAGTTGTAAAGAAAAGTGGAAACCTGCGGTGGCCGACACGACAGAACTTGGACCACGCTCCGTATCATAGGGCGACGAGGTACAGGGACTACGTATCGTACACGTGACTAGTATGCCAGCAGGCTTGAGGAAATTGCATGGCCCATACTTCACTAGACTGTCCATTCATAGAATTATATATTGTAGGTCCAGTACGGACGGGGAACGGAGCTGCTCACCTCATGTTTCACAAGTACTAGGCACGTTGAATCGTAATGTTAACATCGCCGATTGGCCCACTGGTCTTAAAGGCGCCAATGCCGACCCAGTAGTCACCATCCACGTTGTACCCCTGCAGAGAATTCTGCCCCCCTCCACCAGGGCAATTTCAGTACAGAGTGCAGATCAGCGTGGATCCCTCCCACAGGGGGATGGTCCCTGATGTTCCGCGGCCATTCTTACTCGCATGGGCAGAAATAATCTGCAGCATGCCGGGGTAGATCGGGCGGTTGTGGACCGAGCCGTAGTAGTGCTCCCTGGTTGTATAGTCGTCGAGAAACTCGCCCCTGTTCGATGTTCAGTCAGCGATACCATTTGACATTTGGTTCGCGAGGCGTCTGAATCTCTTACGTATTGAGCGTAGGGTTTTGGACGACGATGATCCCACTTTCCAGCGCGTTAGTGATCCTCATGCTGATCCATTCTTGAGGCGGAGGTCGGATGTAGATAGGGCTGACAGTGGACATGGGCTGATGCAGAGAAGACGATGGTGAGCCGTTGCAGAGCTCAAGATTGACGCGAGCCCTTTTATCAGTGTGGTGTAGCGCGCACCTGTCATCGGCCAGAGCAAACGAACGTGGCCGCCGAACGCTGAGCGGCTGGCGTGACTAGTTTCTCGTCGCGCTCGGCACAGCGCCGCACGCGGGGTTCCCACTGGCACGACGGGGAAAGCGACTCGCAATAATCACACGAGTGGCGGGCCTGCTGTAAATGGTTGAAGCTTCTCGTATATTGGCTCATCTTTCCCAAAAGCCAAATTTTGTTGAATCGTAATGCAAAAATCAACGAAAACCAGATTATTTAATGTTGTCCAGTCCGGCCCCTCATGCCAAGTTTGAAAAGGTCAAGTATCAACGAAACCCACACAGTACTCCATATGCAAGTTGCAGTGGTCCCGTTCCCATCGATTTTAGCAACGCTCCTGGTGGCGCCCCAAGCAGCCCAGCTGATGATGATGATGATGGATTCCTTCACCTTCCCATGAACAATAATAAACTGTTCATGGCAATGAAGTCAACCATGCGTCACTTTCACGTTAACATACCTGCGATCGCAGACCTCAGGGCCCTGTTTTTTAAATACCATTGCATTGGGTCCATCTCACCAATCAAACCCTTCTCACCTCTCCCTTCCACTTCCGCGGAATGATACCAGGACGCTCATCGTGCGCCATGTCAACTAACAATGACACATTCGTTCCCTCGGTCTGACACGACTTTGTAGAAGCACAAGTTCACCCTGGGATCTCTGTGTTCATGCTGTTATACGCGTTTTATTTCCGTGTGTGTTGACACCAGGTCGTTTGGATGACGTCCTTGACAATGAGATGCCGTCGAAAACCGAATGCCATTGGGCATACTGACAACCCTCTTCCGACATCCACTCATCTTCATGACACAAAACGGTGCATTGAACGAGTACAGGATACGGTCTGGCTGGTATTGAGCGGTTCAGGGAAATGATACGTATGCGGGGAAGGCAATGTGTGACATGTCTGTATAATTAGATAAAGAGCGGGGTCATGTACAATAGATGTGGGGAAACGAATCAAGAAACAGGGAAATACTTGAATGCTGCGTTCGTGATGATCGTGTACAAACCAAGAAGCGAGACCAACGACGACAAATAGACATTAGATCCCGGACAAGAGACTTTTCTTCTTCTTTGTCTCCAACACAGACCCCGCCCTTCGTCCTCGAGGAATATGTTCCGACCCGGTAGCCTCGTCCGTATCAGGAGAGGATGAGGAAGAAGAGGAATCCTCGTTAGCAACATGTTTCTTCGTCTTTCCGTTAGTCACGGACTTGTTGACAGGTGTGGGTAGACTGGGAGAAAAGAGTGTTGCCTGAGAAGCCAAGTGGGACAACGAGCGATACCGAACAGGCAGCTTTGCCTTTTTCTTGGGTATTTTTGGTTCGTCGTCCGAGTCCGTCGTCTCCTCCCTCTCTTTCCCATTTGGGACCGCCGTCGGCGCCGGATTGTTCTGATGCTGGGAATATGGAAAAGGTATCTGGCTGGACGAGAGATCGAACAACCGTTCTTTCCGTTGGGAGCTTTTTGCCTGACTAGAAGAGGTAGGCTTGCGGGATCGGCCCTCAGGAGTGTCGTCTCGTTGGGGACTGCTGGACATCAACTCGTCGATGCGCACCGATGTCTCGTCCAAATGTAGAGAAGGCGACGACGGCTCTGTGAGCGTTTCCCACCTGATCGTCGTTGGAGTGGGAGCAATGCGGGCCTCATTCTGCGCAGCACCGTCTTTCGCACTACTCTGCGAAGCATCTAGCTGTTCCTCAGACCGCTTCGCAGGCATTCTGGCAGCTTTACCGATCTTTGCTCCGACTTTGGACCTGTGGTTCAGCAGTGCCACGGCTGCGGGCGTACTCGTGGAGGGTGGAAGGGAAGAACTAAACCGAGGGCTCCTTCGCGTTGGCCCCGGCTCTTGACTGACAGACATCTCCGTGGTCCTCCGCAACCTTCCTTTCGCTGCTAAGGGGGTCACCTCGTCCGTGGCCCCCGAGGCCAGCTGTTCGAGAAGGACAGGACGTTCAGCTTCATCGTTTAAAATTTGGCCGTTACGAGTCTTGATCCGTTTCGTCACTCCCGGCTTTGGGGCCGATTGAGTCACGCCGGTGAGCAAGGATCCAACGTCTTCAGAAGATGGTTCAATGGGATCGGCGTTCGACGAGTGCGAAATACGTGGAGGTTCCAAGTCATCTGCAAGTTCTATCGGATCGGCCTCAACCTCGTTGTGGACCTCAGAGGCTGCTGGTACACCGCCGTCTCGATTGGAAGCGTGATCAACGGTTGTTTGTCCCGACTCTTGCGGCTCACTGCTGGAAGCATCGGAATGTGGTAGAACAGAGGCTCCGGGAGCAGAAGATGTAGCAGCACGCTTTTCTCCGATCGACTCGTGGTCCACATCCATGCGGTCTTCAGATCCCACATGTGTCTCTTCACTACTGTCGCCATCCTGTACCCCGAGAACGGGAGGATCAACAGAGTCTCTCATGACAACATCGCCATCCTGGTGTTTGGCGGAATCCTCTGTGGGGCCTTGTACGCCGGGTTGCGGGCCATTTGAGCTGCTTTCAGCCAAGCGTGAAGGCAAAGGCGTAGATTCTTCGTCCTCGCTCTCGGAGTCGGAAGAATGGTTGGTGTGCCTGGACAACCGACGCCTCGATCGATCAATCTCTTCGTCTGGGTCTTCATCCAATTCGGCCTCGTCCTCTTCCGAGTTGGAGTCTTCGTCGTCATCATCCCCAACAATGCGGTCGATGAAACGCAGGACGCTCTGGCGCTCTGATGCTGGACCACGGATGACAGCCCCCAAGTCATCATTGGCTGGTGAAGGTTGCTCGCCTAGTACTTGCCGAGGAGCCGGCAATTCTTTGTGTTCGACCCCTTCCTCCGACGTCTCATCAGAACTTTCCGAGCTGCTCCCTTCGTCTCTGCTTTCCACCGTTACTTCAGACACGTAGGAATTGCTAGGGATGGTTGGAGTTCTGGGCAGAGGAGCATTGGGCGGCGGCGAAGCCTCTCGCGATTGAACTCCATCAGCCGGCGCGGCATCCAACGACGGCTCGGACGCGACTAATAAAGAGTTGATGTCAGGTTTGCGATAGAGCATACCATGGAATATTAACCTTTTGAATCGCGGAGGAGACCCTCCAGTTCTTTAATCAGCGATTGCTGGTCACCCATATTTGTTCTCTTGAGCTCCTCCAGTCGTTCTCGAATAGCATCAGGACCTTTCAGAACAGTGGGACAGCAATAGCGTATGTGGAAGGGCTCTTCGAGGCAAATAGGACATGGTGGACCACCCAGCCCATTAGTCAGAACCACATGTTCAAGTCTGCGTTTCGTAGGTACGTTCGGCGTTTCGTTAGCAGGGGCATCCGACACTGTCGTAGATTCCATAGGCAATGCACTAGAAGATGCAGAAGACTTTTTGGTGTCTTTCTTTACATACTTTCGCTTCGGAGGAGGTTTGGGCGGTACGGTCTCACTTGGTTTAGACAGGTAACCTGACAAAATTGCTGCTGCTACTTCGGATTGCACACTGGTACTTGCACTCGTCTGAGGGATGGCTATGCTGGCATTCATAAGTCTTGAATGCTTCGAAGGCAAAGACTACTCACCGGCACAAGCTGTTCCTCTAGGCGCCTTTGTCTTTGCACTCTTGCGGGCTTTTGCGGTGTTATTGAAATCACAATCAAGTGGAATAGCGCTTACTGGTTGATGCGCTACTCACCGCACGCGTCCTTTTGGGTTTTTCTGGCGCTGGGATCCCGTTAGTACATATCTAGTCCTCGAACTGCCAACTTCACCTGGTTGAAGAGAAGCCTCATTTACTGAATCGTTTGGTTGGTCATTCGGTTGGTTCATACCTAGGTTGATGAGGAACGTAAGGAATTCGTGAATCACCGGGTCACAAGTATCGACCAGAATAATTACCGCCTCGGTCGACAGCTATCGAATACCGATTCAGCATCAGGTTGCAGTAACTAGTCCATCGAGGAGCTTACGAGCGCTGTCATCCTTTTTCCGTCTCTTTTGTCCCTTCGCCAGTAGTTCAGATGTTACAGCACCCTCCTTTAGCGCGCTCGTCCCCGCCTACAAAGCAATCAAATATGAGCCGATGCATTCATGTGTGGCACAACCCCCACCTCGCTCCCATGATCCAATGCCGCGGATTTCCTCGGTTTGGGTTTTGGTGCATCAGAAGCCTTTGTTGGAGAACTCTGAAGGGCCTCTGTGGGTTGAACATCCTTCGCCTTGGTGGTCTCTTTCTTTTGTTTTTTCTTCGGAGGCTCCTGAGCGCCTACTGGCTTTGGAACAGCAGGAGACTCTGCGGTTTCTGCAGACGTAATGGGGGGGACAACAGTAACCTTCTTCGATGCGCGCCGCTCTGCAGACTTGTCAGGAGCTGCTAGAGCGGCGTCATCAAATGACACCTTGCGCTTTCTTGCAGAAAGGTCTGATGTCTTTACTGCTATGGCAGACGCCTGGGTAGTCTGGACAACTTGGGGATGCGCACTGGACTCGCCAGACGCTGCTGAGCGAGCTGGTTGCCCAGAAGGCGATGCCAACGAAGCAGTGGTCGACTCAGTCACTGACAACTGCTCTCGAGATTTCTGTGATGATCGCCGCTTGAGAAACACCATCAAGATTCGAGGTGGATTGCAGACTCACGGGTGCGACCAGAGGCGGCACAGTGAGACCCCGAGACCTACCTACAGTAACCTGGATGTCCACAGAAACGGATGATCTCAAAAGGACGCGAAACGCCTGGAAATCATCGTCTGTCGACGAAAACAAGCTCGTTTGAGCGCGTTCCTAATGCTATCTGGTAGACTTTTTTTTTATTACTCTTACCATCTTCGAGATCAAGGAGGGCATCAGAGCCCATCTGCTTGAGTGACACGTCGGTTTCCCGTCCTAGGCCAAGTTTTCGCCGGACAACATCTTTGACTTCGTCGAGGGAACGCTCTACGGGAAGAAGAGGACTGAGCGCGTTTTTTACGAGTGGCAAGAAGTAATATCACCATTGAACAATCTGGCAAACGTCCTGTTTTCAGCGTGATAGACGATTCTGACGGAGTCTTTGGATAAACGCTCGGACGACTGACTGAGCTCGGACATGGTGGGCCCCCGTGAATGTGCACTATGGACAGGGATGAAGACAACTTGGTCAACAGGATAATTACGTAATAAACACGACACATGACCAAAACGGGAAGACGCCGCCTTTCCCTGACTCCCTGTTTGCTTGAAGAGACCGAGGATATGAATTCACCGGACAGCGACACATGCTTTGAAAATGTCCATATGTACAGGCATAGCAGTGAAAGAACAAAGATACGGATCATAGACAGCATCCTCTCGAACCTGCAAGGATCCCGCTTCCACCACACGACATAAACATATGTACAAGATGATCCCCAGTAGAAAGACCAAGCACAACAAGACATCCAGAGATGATCTTATGTAACACGTCAAGACATGAAACACACATGAAGAGAAATAAAAGTCGTTTGGTAGTGCTCTATCAAAAGGGTTTTCAAAGTCCACAATCCGATGCAAGAAGCGAGACTCGTAACACAAGTCAGGAAAACCAAGCGTCAGGAGAACCAATCTCCGGAGACGTCACCAAAGTTCTAACGGTGTTACGATCGTTTACAGTTCCTGGAGAAGCGTGAGCTCAACACCGAACAGGACATAATGGAGGAGACGTACGATCATATTGAGGTTTCCAGACAACAGACCTAGACCCCCTGACTTAGCAAAGACAAAAGTCGGCGGGGGAAAAAGCACGTACGGTTTTCCAAGATACAACCGTCAGGGATATCAATCCGCTGGCCCTCGTTAGCAACAACAATGACGGTCCCCCTCAATGTGACATTCCTTCCAAAGTAGACATCTCCAGTGACCGTAAGATGGTCGAGCTCGATGATCTTGGGGATCTTCTTGAATCGCTTCTGGAATTGCTGGATCTTCTTAAAGTGGTCACCAAGCTTGATCACAGGGGTCGTCTCGAACATCCGGCTTTCGTTCAGGACGAGCTGGCCGTGTTGCAAAGAGTAGATGTCACTCTTGATGAGGAGCAAGTCGGAGCAGGACTTGACAGGAAGGAAACGAGAACGAGGAACGTTGATACCGTGACCATTTTTGAAGTGCTTGATGGCGGCACCAGCAGCAGTCTCGAGCTATGCTCCCTAGTTCAGCAACGAACATGCAGTTGTTGCTCATCGGGTACATACCTGGACGACAGCCTGACCGTCGTCATTGGTCTTGGGGTTGATGATGATCTCGAGTTCCATGCCCTCATTCACCATAATTCTCTTCAGGGCTGGAACACAGTCAACGACCACTCTGGAAATGGAATCCGAAATGCTCACCCTTGAGGTTGATCCAGAGGTTGTTGGTGTTGAAGATCTTGAACTTGCGGATTGACTTGAAGTCCTCGACATGTTCTGAAGGAACCTGAGCAATTTCAAGGAGACGGACAGAGCCCTCATAGTCGATGAGCGTTCCACCCTTGATATCAGCCTTGGTCTTGTCAGTGACTTCCATCAAGAACTCGGCGTCGGTATCAATCATGTGTTTCAATATTTTTTCATCGACACTAGAATTCATGGGTGAGCACGAACGAGGGACAGTGACCTATTGAAAAAGCTTACACAGCACCCAAGTTATCAGAATTGGACACGAAAATGTACTCCTTGCCTTCAGCGAGGAGCTGGTCCAGCACGCCGGAGTGGAAAAGTGCGTTGTAGACGTCACCGTGACCTGGAGGGTACCAGTGCTTCTTGTCATCGTCTGCACGCTTGGGGCAGGGCAGGAGGGACTCCTTGAAGATGCGCGGGTACCGCGACTGGTTGAATGTCGTAATGCGGACTTGCTGGTTGGCATACTTTTTGATGATGCGGAGAGTATCCTCGTGTGTGTTGAACGATGTCATGAGGATGAGCGGAACATCGACACGGGAGGTGGTGTTGAGGTGCTCGATCTGTCGGACGGTCAGGTCGAGGAAAGTCATGTCATCCTTGACCTCAAGGGCACTTTTTGCACCCGTCATACCTAGAAGTTGGGAAGAGATCAGGACGATCGAAGATAACCCGGGAGAGGACTTACCCATGGAGGTACCGAGACCACCATTGACCTTGAGGACTGCAAGCTTGTTGAGGTTGGTTTGATCTTTGGGGGCATTCAGCGTGTCGTAGGGGACGATCTGATCCTCTGCAGGGGATTTGATACGATCCCAATCACTGAAAGTCCGTTGGGCATGAGACTTGAGAACCTGGAAAAGGAAATACGCACAGATCGACGCTCTTCGCACGCTCGGAGAGATACCGGGTGAAAAGGTAGAAGAAGGCTTGCATCTCGGTATCGAATGCCTGGCGATGCCCGGATCAGAGCATGGTGAGGGACGGGTGGATGAGACACACCTTCTTGGTAGCGGGGTCCTCGACGGTGCCAACGAGACGACTGATCTCGTTGCGCATGGCCTTGGCGGCGACGCCGGTGGTGGCGGTCTTGAAGTCGATGTGACTGCTACCGCGAACGCGGGCATTGAAGGAGTCGCTGCGGGGAGCTAGAGAAGCCATTGTGCTGGAAGAAGGTGAGGGAGGATGGGGATGGGGGGAGGAGGAGAGACGTACGGCGACTTTGGTATATGAATGGGCTGTGTTGTATTTGTAGAGAGGATTTGAGGGTCAGAAGGGGATCGATTGACGGTGCTCTTCGGTTTGTGGTGACGCTTAAGAAGCTCCAAGCTGAGATCGATATGATTATGGAGTGTCGCGGACAAGTCCGAACTGAGACCCTGCACTTCCTCCGGGATGACGAGGTCGCAAACAGATCTGCGATGACCCCGTGCGTTCGACTCCGGGGTTATATTTGGCCGACTGTCAACTGTTTTTCTAGCGTAGCGACTCGCGAGGGGCGAAGACGGAGCAGGTGGGGATGTAGGACGCGCAGGAGACTGTCTAAGGGTGAGTGGGTAGCCGGGTCCACGTTGGGGATTATAACCGTTCAAGTGGCTTGGCTGGCAAGACGAACGTGCTTGCATCAAATCGAGGAAACGTTTCCCGCTGACCGGAATTCCTAGGCTGGCCCTGTGAACCAGGGGATGGTGACAGCGTGCCCGTCCGGCTGTTCATTTTGCTTTTATAAACGATTACGCTCAACTTTCCGACCTCCCTGTACATATCGGGCGTTCTTGCGTCTAGATTGCTATGGCAGTGAGTCGGTTCGTCCCAGGATTCGCTCGGTATGTATATTTTCAGCGTGCAGTCGTCTTATCCATAAGTTACTATGCCCTCCGCCAGCGCTTCTCTCCTTGTGCCTCCACCCGAACCTACCCGACGGTTACCCCCTTCTAATTTACATGTAAGCGACTCCAAGTTCCCATTGGCATCGGATTGAGACCCTCATCCAACGACACGATATTTTGTCGAGTCGACACGTTCCCTGCAGACTGGATCGTAATCGTCTTGTGAAGTTGTGTCCCTTTGACGAGCCCCACTTGGCCCACCATGAATACAGTTTGCGGTCGTGTCAAGCTTCTAACTGCGCGGAAACCACGAGGCGCCCTATAAAGGGGATGCCACAACAACCCTCCATTTGCGCCATTATCAAACCTGGACACATGAGATCCCTTCAAATCCCCTGGCTGCGCCATAGTGGCGCAATCTTCCCTAGCCACTGATCAGAACGCCGCTATCTTCGAACACTCCCCGAGAACGATTCACGACCCATATTTCCCCATCTCTCAGTTGCGATGCACAACGGTTCCGTCGATATAACTCGATATGTCAACTCGCGAGGACGTCATTTATCGTACATCCATGCGTCTGCTTAGGCGCGTTATCGCCCTCCCACGACGAACTCGACGCCGTGCTGTCTTTTGGGCGTTCCGTGGCCTCTACATCCGGTAAAGACGCGTCCCCCCCGCAATTGAGACTATATTGGTACCGTACGTACCATACCATCGCTGATCATCAATGTCCGTGACGTGAGGCCGCCCCCCCCTGTGACACAACATGTTTGCAGGAACGTCCTTCCGGCGCATACAGTACCCGCTCTGCGTAAATAGCTGCATAGCCCCACCAAGGGGTCTCGAGTACTCCTCAGTTCTCGGACGGATGCTCTCCCCCGTGTGCTGTGCCTGTGCATTTCTCACCTAGGAACCAGGACGGTGGGGCGTAGCCTATCGGGTCTCGGGTAGCTTACATTAAGCGTTTACGCCCGAGTCACATGGTACTTTGTCTTTTGAGTATATGTAGATGCACACGTCGAAACACTGGTACCCCACACTTGCTTTCGATCCTTGCCTTGGATTCTTTGAATGGGTTCAGAGGCGCCCGAGTTCAAGTTCGTCGAAAAGTCATCGTCACGGTCTGGTTCAGGCCCGATTGATGATCAGATTCTGTGAACTCGGCGTTTTCATCTTATCCCCTGGCTACATCACTTAGCCCCCGCAGACGACGGCGAGCAGGGTCGAGGCGCGTATCCCAGGGTCTCGACTTGTCAGGTCGATCTTCAGTCGAGACGGCGATACACGGATCAGCGCTGGCACGAAAACCCGGCTGCAAGGTACCTCAAGAACAAGAACAAGATGAATGAGTATGACATCGTAATAGCAGTGTGAGCACGAAACGAATGTAAGGTAGACCATATGAAGAAGCCGACCTGACCAATCCCAATCCTACCAGTGTCTATCCGAGAGAGCGAATGAAAGCAGAGTAATCGTATCCCTTCCCTTGAGGACGTTCACGATACAGGTAGTATCCTGAAGCACCGTCGGACGCGTTTGTCCCCAATGCTACCACTGCATGACCCACCACGACGTCGCCAAAAGCACGAAAATAGGTGGCCATGCTACCATCCCCACGTCCTGCAGAAATCCTATGAGCACTCCCACGTCGCGCTGATGTATTCGGTGATCGGTCCTCAAACACCAGTTCCCAAATGGGTTTGGAAGAGTGATGCGCCGCCGAAGACCACCGAGCATAAATGTGCATGTCCAGAGTGATGAGTAAGAGCGGCCGCGTACGGGGCGCTCCCGTAATTTGTTCGCGGGAGGTGGAAGGAAGAAATCGGGGTCGGACGCGTGCGACGAGTTTCCCCGGGATAATTCGTGTAGCGTCTCGGGAGTGTCCCGACGACTATGCTTTCTGCTCCGTGTTCGATAACCGGTGCTTCCGTTCACGCGCATGATGTTGAACGCAAGTAGGATGAAAAAAGACAGCAATACGAGTGGAATATAGATATAAAAGTATATTCCCAATTGATCTGGCATTAAGCAAGGCGCATGGAAAGGAGGGAGGACTGGTGATTGTGTGATGAGATCTGGTGAGGGTACTGTTGAAATTAGCGAGAGTAGTTGAAAGCCTGGCCGACGGATCCCCATTGCCATTGAGATCGACTTGACGGTGACTTCTTGAATCTTTTCATCAGACGAGGCGATAGCATGTTCATATTCACAGTAGTCATGGTCATCACCACTGTTGCACAGTCAGGGTACGCTCCATGCACGAACTGTTGACAAACCTCATAATGAGAGATGGCTTGAGGGACTGGAGCAAGAACTCTGTTGCCCCCTCGAAGAGCGTATTTTGGTAACCGAACCCATAACCCTGCCGTATCGTCCCCTTTTCACGCAAGGGACCACAGGACATATCCGAAGGACGAGCAAGAGGAATGTGGGTAAACAAGACAACGGAACCCAGAGAGCCAACCGATGCAGTCTGTTTCACAAACTCTACGGGACCATGTGAAATCGGGGGCCAACTGTCAAATGTGTGACCACGTTCAGCACGTAACAAGTCTTCTTCGACGAGGGCGGGGGCATCAATGAACACGAGGGTATGGTTCCCGATGGTGCGGCGATAATTCCGAGGACCGAAATGTGTGATGTAACGCTGGTCAGCCTCTAGAGAGAACGGGGGCAAATTGCCAAGGCTAGAAGAGTGGTTGCATGAGATGTTGTATCGACTGCGGGTAGAGAGGAGACGAACCCTATATCATGATTACCTGGCAAGTAATAGACTGGGGGTGGTGAATCGCCCACGTTGAAGATACTCTGATATCGAGTGAAATAGGCTTCGTATCTGGGAAGAAACCAGCCTTAATTCATACGTGAAGGGACGCTGTGAGGCGCGTGTCGCCGGTGCACGTACTCGTCGGTCGACATGGATAAACGACCGTTATCCATCATGTCACCTGAAATACTCTTTAGTGCACAACACAAGGCACTAGACTATCCGACCGAGCGTACCTAGGACTACCACGGCATTAGGCCGGAGATGACGGAATGCAGAATTCCAGCTCTTGCGAAGGTTAAGGTCAACGACGAATTGACTTAGTGCGGAAAGAAGCGGCCGACGACCAGGATAGGAATGGCGGTCGATTATTTGTGGATCCGCTATCACGAGTATCCGCACGACACGTGAGTTAGGGATGTGAGGCTGAGTCAAAGGCAACTCGCTCATCAGCATGATGCGAGCACAAAGGAAAAAGCACACACACCTGGCGTGCATCTGGCCAACGACAGCGATGCAGAGCAAAGTGAAACGTGCCAAGCTCAAACCAGAGGACTGCAATGATCCAGACGGCACGAAGGCCGTTGCGGAGTAGACCGTGGTCCAGGCTGGAGAACATGGGCCGGTGTAAGAGAGACGCGCTCGGGTGAAGCCGATGGCGGGGCTCCTTCCGAATTAGGTGAGCGATTTCAGCGACCCTGCGCAGTGCGACTCGCTCTTCATGGGACCACACGGCCACAAATGCAATGATGTGCAGATGACTCTGGCGCACGTTGGCCATCGATTTTGGATTAGTTTCTTGCTACTTAGTAGGTCCGATCTTCATTCCCCGGTCCCAACGGTAGTCTCTGCATTGGCCGGAGCTTACTTGGTCGAGTCGCTTTTGACACAGCACTGGCAGGGCGGAAGGATCCAGACAATGGACCGTTGATTTGTTGTGTCTCTACTAAAACCCTCTAAAACCCTCCAAATATCTGTATGTCATATTCCCGACGTCTCGCGTATGTAAATGGAGTTGTGCTCCCGATCGGTGTTGATTTTTTTTGCCCTTGCCGTCAACAACTTTGGCCTATAAATTTCCAGGCGGGCCCCCTCAACTACCGTTTGCCTTTCTTCTTTCCTCCTCTTGCATCGGGATGACCGTCTCGCCCACCCATGCTAACAGCGACGAACAGACCCCCTTGCTCTCCGCTGCCAGCGACCGGAACGAACCCAAGCAACCCACGCCCTTGCCAAAACTCCAGATCAGCGTTGTTCTCCTTTCTGTCTTGGTCGAACCTATCGCGTCCCAATGCATATATCCATTCATCAACCAGGCAAGCCCGTGTTGTCGTGCTTGGGTCTCATACTCACTCTACTCGATCTAGCTTATTCGTGAGATCGACATCACAGGCGGCGACGAAACACAAGTTGGTGGGTACTCTCGCGCCTCCATGGCCAATTCACACTGCTGAGAGACTGTCGTTTAGGTTACTATGCAGGAATGATTGTACGTAAAGATTGCGCGAGTCTTCACCCGCTATTGGTTTACCCGCTGATGTCCGATCCCAGGAGTCACTCTTCTTTGTCACACAGGCAGCGACTGTCCTCCAATGGAGTCGAGCGTCCGACCATATTGGTCGTAAGCCCGTGCTTCTATTAGGTGTATTTGGTCTTGCCATCTCAATGTTCTGCTTCGGTCTATCGCGTACATTTACCGCATTGGTATTAAGGTGTGCCCTCTTGGGTTCATTCGGGCTTCCGATCTTATATCATTGGTCACCCGCTCAGCCGTTGTATCACCGGCGCTCTGAATGGCAACGTTGGCGTTATGAAGAGCATGCTGGGGGAATTGACGGACTCTACGAACATGGCTCAGGGGTTCTCCTTGTTGCCCATAGCTTGGTCGCTGGGCATGGCACTTGGGTGAGCATGATGGCTAGGTCTTTGCCATGTGCATTTGAGTTGACTCTCCCCAGTCCAGTCATCGGCGGGACGCTTGCACGGCCACAGGATAACTTTCCTCGACTCTTCAGCTCTCCATTTTGGGGAGAGTTTCCATATTTCTTGCCATGTGGTGTCGCTGCTGGGTTCTCATTTTTGACTTTTGGGGCCATTCTTCTCTTTCTCAAAGAAGTGGGTGGTCCGGGCATGCTGATCTGTAGTCTACAGCTAACAACTACAAAGTCTCTACCTTCTAGCGTCACACCAGAGAAACACGATCCTTCCGTCGATAGAGAAGCTGGTGGCCATCAAGTTAACTATGCCACGATTGATCAGCAACAAGAATTTCCTTCGCCGCCTTCAGATGCGCCTATGCCTCTTTCCAAACTTCTCAACGCGCCACGGGTGTTGCGCATAGCAAACTATGGAGTGCTTGCCCTCCTCGAAATAGCACTGTATTCACTCCAACCTCTTTTCTACTCCACACCAATCGAGTTCGGAGGTTTAGGATTCACGCCTATGACGATTGGACTCTGGATGGCTTGCTTTGGCATCTGTAACGGCCTCTTCCAGGCGTTCTTCTTTGCCCCACTCATACTTAGACTAGGACCCAAAAAATTATTACGCATTGGTCACTTCTGTTTCATCCCGCTTTTCACACTCTTCCCCATCATAAACTGGATTGCTCAACAGTGGGGGATCGTCTGGATCGTCTGGCTCGTGCTTATCTGTCACCTCGCGTTGACAATCGTCGTGGACATGTCCTTTGGTGCGTCGTCTCTAGTTGTCTACCCTTCAACTAATGGTGTGATTTTAGGCTGCATCCTAATGTACATCACGGCTGCTGCCCCGAACCGACGATGTCTTGGTGCGCTCAACGGTGTCGCACAGACCACTGCATCTATCGTTCGTGCTATTGGACCCGCGGCAGCGACGTCGTTGTTTGCGTATTCGATCCAAAACAACTTCATGGGTGGGTATGGAGTTTACATCATCCTCGTGCTTGCAACCATTGCAACCATGCCGTTGTGTGCTATGCTGCCAGGCAAATTAGAGGAGAGCTGCTGACTAGACGAAGGGTGCCGGTGGGAACCAAAGAACCAAAGGAACTTATAGGTGTCGTTCTTCTTGATTTATTACACTTTCACGTTGGAGGGATCTGGCTGTAGACCATGGTTAGACTCATTATGACGACTTTGCATGTGTACTTTACGTCTGGCATGTATTTACGAGTCCCTTCCATCAATATGATTCCGTTTTCGAGACACACATGTCTCGTCGATTTCTTTATCTTTGAGCACTGGAAGTCATGGCTGCAAGGTAAACCAAGTCGAGCAAGAGTTTCACTGGCAGCCCCCGTGCTTCGGTGGCAACTCGCTCGGTGCTTTCCCATTTCATGACATCCCCAAAGATATCCTACATCGCCGTACATGGCGGCGCTGGGCAGCATGGCAGAACCTCGGAAGCTCAAGTGAAGGGCGCGATGAAACGGTGACCGATATCATCAGGATACGCTCCGACATTTCAACTAACACGCGCCCTTGCCCTCCAGTGCGTGCACAGAAGCGCTCCGAATGGCGTCCGAACTCGCGTGCACGAGCGCTTTATCCATCGTCGAGCTGGCGATCACCATTCTCGAAGACGAGGACTGTCTGAATGCAGGTATGTCACGTCGCTCCTCTCTCTACCGAGAACTGAGCCAACGACGGTCCGGACACCCCCACGTCTCTCTCGCGTTCGCCCCTCAAGGATATGGCTCCAATTTGACATTCGAAGGTACTGTCGAATGTGACGCCGCCATCATGGACGGGCGAACAGGCGATTTCGGGAGCGTCGGCGCAGTCTCAGGCGCGTCTTTTTTTCTCCACCTGTCCCTTGCGATGATCCTTTGATCCGACGTTGCAGTGCCCACCCCTCTCTTACATACTTTGACCAACGTCCGATGATCCTTCCGACAAAAATCGTTTACTACATCGCATCGTCATGACGATCGGATCGACTGAAACGTGTAAACAAACAGGGGTTAGAAACCCGATCAAGCTTGCCAATGCCATCCTCGCGCACGCTCGCGTGCCGGATAGACTCAGTCGCATCCGACCCTTGTACGTACCTCAGTTGCCCCGCGTCACGACGGTCGAACTTGGCCGAGTTTTACTGACGGGATGCACATCGAATCCACCCAGAACGTTGGTGTCCTCTGGCGCACGTGCGTTTGCGCAGAGACACGGGATCGAGACGGTCGATCCGACGAGCATGGTTGCACCGCGTGCAAAGGAAGACTGGCAGAGATGGATGAAGCAGTACGACGAGCCTGAATTGGTGCCGACAGGCAGGCTTGAAGCAGACCTTGTGGTACTCCCTCAGGACGCCATGCAGGACACGGTGGGTGCGATCGCGTGGGATTCAGAGGGGAACTTGGCCGCGGGCGTATCTAGGTCAGCCGATCGTTCCCAGCCTGGCTTTTTTCGACAATCTTGGGTGCGACTGATGCGTTTGTGACAGTGGCGGGTTACTTCTCAAGTATTCAGGGAGGATCGGAGAGGTGACGTATTTTTCCGCGGAGTGAATGACCAAGGATAAGCGGGGTTTGACTGACTGATTCCCGAGGCCGCAGCGTTTGGAGCGGGATGCTGGGCAGAGCAATCACGGGACGGACAGGCTGGGATGGCTTGCAGCATCTCAGGTACGTAATCACTGCAACGAATCTTTGTCTTTGTCTTTTCACGAGGATCCTCAGGCGCTGGCGAGCATATTATGAGAACCGGACTGGCTCGTACCATCGCTGACGTCCTTCGTCCGAGACAAGACGGTGCAGAGGCTGATGTCCACGAGTTCCTGACGAGGACATTGTCCACACAATTTCATGGTGAGTCTCGACCAAATTAGCCACCGTAGCTTCAACTGACAAGAATACAAGATCCGACCATGGCACGTGGTGATACCCATCCCAATGCTGGTGTGCTTTTGATGACAAAAGAGGCACAAGAGTCGGCTATCATACGTGCGCATCCCACCGCCGAATTTTACGGTTCTCTCACGATCTCTGATGGACGTTCCAGCAAGGCTGTGGTGTGCATTCACCGCGGAAAGCATGGCGGTTGCATACGCGAACTCTGGAAAGCTTACACCAAAGGTATGGAAGAGTCTTCTTTAACGAGTCCAGCGATATAAAGAACAGTGCTGCAAGGCAAAAATACTACGTCGTCCCAAAGCTTCGCAATCAGTCCTTGCGACGAGTGCTTCGCATGTTTATATCACTGCTCTGCCTCTCCACAGATAGAGTGATCGGGGTGGAGATAGACTCGGTCGTCGGGAATTGCGGCTTTGCAAATAATACCACCTCCGGTTGTGGTAACGTATATGCGGATGTGTGCGGAGATCAGGCAGATATATGCATTAGCTCTCCGTTCCGCCATTTGCGGGGTGCGGGACCGACCGCAGAGTGCCGTTGTTAAGATTCGCAAGGGGTTGGGAGCTTCGAGGGTACACCAAAGGAGGTATCGGCCGAGCGGCACTCAGGCGCTGAAGCGTTTTCAACGGGAACTTGGTTCTATATCGCATGGGATCAGTGTTGATTGACATGGACGATTTTCCAACACGACTTACCTACAAGTCGAACAAACAGGGACAGGTTGACAAAAGACTGTTTACTGATGTCAGTATCTCCACATGTTTCACAAATTGGGCGTACGGACTCGATAAGCAGACGGAACAGACGAAACCAATGTCCACAATGTTCTTGTGACAGAAACATGCCGCTCTGAAATCAATCTTGTCCTGCGTCGGAATGGCAAGAACTTTGCGAATCGAAAGCGAGGAAAGGAAAGACATCTGGAATACCTCCTATGGATTGACCAGCGGCGCAAGATGAGAAACAGGACGTACAATAAGGTACTGAAGCAACGCATCGCGGCGCTCGAGGTAAATATACGATCCATTTGTCAGGTGTGCAGCTTGCTGAAGGAAGACGGTGTCGGGTCCATATATCTTGCATACGTCGATCGTCACTTTCTAATACCAACGTGTCGATCACATCAGCATCATGAACAGATAAACGGGGGATTGTCAAACCAGTTTTTGCGCCGAAAAGATAGAGTTCATAATTGGAATATAAGACGATGACAAGTCTGGAGATACAGACAGGATGAGTATACGCGGGTCCGGAAGGATGGTTGGGTCTTCGGTCACGTTTGCTGCGGAGGTGGGTGGATGTGTGATTCGGTTGATATCTGACAAGGACGATTACACGAGGTCGTTCGTGTCAGACGAAAAATAAACATACAGCAGAGTGCCTTGGTCAGTGCACCGACCAGAGCGCAGGGTGCTAATGCCATTGTCAGCGGGTCGCCCCTCAAAACAGTAACGATGAGGCGTACGTTCTTCCTTCATTTCACCAAGCGCCTCCAGTTCGCATGTGATCCGCTGGAGGACTGTGGTATCGACCGTCTTGAAGGGCGGATACGAATTCGCATCGAGAGGGAGCGCGTCGTCGACCAGTGTCGACGTTTCTGTTGAAGAATAGAGCATGACGCTATCTCCGGCCGTGTATATGTTAGTGGAATCTCACAGCCGGTTGAGAATGTCGTCCCCACCAACCTCTTACCGGGAAATGCACCAAATACTGCTAAAGTGTTCTCATGCTTGGAAGCGATGTGAGCATTGAAGAAGGCAAGGAGGTGGGAGACAAAGGTCTCTATGGATAGTGGGTAGGGATTGGTTGCCTGGGCGGAGAGATGCCACTGCGCTGGAGACAAGTCCACGATGACTGAGAGGTGCGACCCCTTCTCCATCGTCACCCCATCAGTAACCTTGCGAAATTCTTGGCTTGAAGCTCCAGGCTCGGTGTGCATTTCCGAAGAGATCGTGTCCAAGTCAAAGCGGTAGTACCACAATTCCACAATCACAACTTTGCATTAACTCTATAAAAAACAAGAGAAGCTTCTGGGGCCTTGTTCCAACATCCAGACTTTCTGCTCATTCCAGAACTTCCACTCACGAGGGAATCACGCCTGGCGGCCGCTCGCCGTGCATACTGGTGAGGAAAAAGTTGCCTCATGACACCCTGTCTGAATCGCCGAGGATCACGATCACGAGCCACCTCCGCTGCCTAGACGTTGTTCCAACATTCAGAATTTCCACGAGTTCAACGCCCGGTGACCTCTCGCCGCGGATATTGGCAAGGAAAGAGTCACTGGTCGGGACGCCGTCACCAGCGTATAGTGCCTCGGGGGCACCCTGAAGGGATCACGCGCAAACTGCTTGTTATCACTGGGACCGACACCAACCACACCTGCTGTGCCATGTGACTCGGTACCCGAACATCAACCAGGAAGGTTTGTCTTCCAAGTTTCACTGATGCTGGTATTTTTCATATACGGGTGGGCTTGATCAACGTGCACTGCGGGCTGCTCATGGCCAAGGAAATGCAGCGCCGGAGAGACGAACTATGTCAGCACACACCGCTTCTTCTCGTCCAACCCATGTGGCGTTTGGATGGCGCACCGCATCGCTGTTCTTACCTATACCACTCAAGCACATTCTGCTGTATTTTTATCATCATTGTCTTTCTTTCAGCGCTCACCATGGGACGTGGGTATGAAAGTCAGTTCTATTGAGATTCGAAACCCTCCGCGATAAAGCCGCACTTTACTTGTATAGTAACATGGGGAAGTATGCATTTGGATCGTGTGGTGCGTCGGGAGCACGCTCCGGCCGCCATCGCTTGAACGGCGTGGGGACTTTGGGAGGTAATTTCACCTCGCTGTAAATTGGTGTTGTAGAAGCGACGATGGCAATGGCTTGGATCAAGTCCACGGTGTCCGGCGCTTTTGCGGGTACTTGAGCGACCTCACCTTCTTTAGGAGCGGCGACGCTGATGGGGACATTAATTGCGAACAGCAGTGAATCAAAGCGCATGCATACGACTGGGGTTGGGAGTGCTGGATGAGCAAGGTCGACAGATCTGACTGAGTGACTACCGAAAGCTGAGGGTAGGCTCGCCGAACATCACGTTTCCAGTAGGGATTCTGAGCCGGGTCGGATGCTAGTTCGAGTGTCAGTCGCGTAGGGGTATGGTGGCTTTATGAGCACCTTTCGTGGCAGGTGTGGAATATTTCTCTGGGCGTGAGCCAGGCTGGGGGTATCTGTTCAACTCTGGTATCGGGAGGCCAGAAGAAATTTCGGGATTCACGACCACCGCATCGCCTGTTCCGACGTTAGCGACAACGCAACACGATACGAGTCTCCAACACACGAAATTTCTTCCAAAAACCCTTTGGATGTACGTGGTAGAGTGTGGACTCTGCTGCTTTTCTGGTCGCCATGCGTGAGTTTGAGGAAAACTCGGGACGTGGCAGCGCTGAGCGTCTAGAAATGGATCACATAAGCAACCGTGTCTCGGCGAATCCAGTTGATCTGAAACTCAAAACCCAGTCTATGTGAGACGTTTCTTGTTACAAGATCTTCTCAGCTTTCCAGGAGGATATCGAATTGAGTTTCTTTAGTGTAACTGAGGGAATTTGCATCTGACATCTTTGCAGTTGATGGGATCGATTGGCCCGCTGACTCGGAAGGCCACTCAGCGTCCGACTGGTCCTGGTGGTCCTGGTGGTCCTGGACCGTGTCGCCAGGGTCGTAGAAGCCTTGGTATGAAATTTTTCTAGAGACCGGATTACGCGGGGTGACCAAGCTGATAATGGGAGCGTTGCCAATTTTGCTTCCGTGTACAGTAATGGACGACGCAAGATCACGCAATGAGATCATCGCATCATACCTTCCGCCACGCAATCATCCTTTCCCCATGCAACATTTGCCGACTGAGAATCGCTCTCACATATTTCTATTTCCTTTCTTACCCAAACTATCGCTGGCAGCATATATACAGTCGGTACAAGCCCCACCTTGGTCGTTCATCACCCCGCTACTCTAATGGGCTTGCTACTCCACCAACGTCCCAATTGCTCAGTCAGCGACCCTGTGCTGGATGCTGCACAACTCGTGTATGAGTCCAAGGGTTTGCCACAGCACCCACTCCTCAATGGGTCTGCTAGTGGCCCTCCGCTGGGTGATGCACAACTCGTGCACGAGCCCAACGGCTTGCCACTATACCAACGTCGCGTTGATCCTCTGCTAGATGACGCACAACTCGTGCACGAGCCCAACGGCTTGTCACGGTACCAACGTCCCAATGGGTCTCTCCAGGACGACACACAAGTCGTGCATGAGCCCAACGGCTTGTCACCGTACCAACGTCCCAACGGGTCTGTCTGTGACCACCTTCTGCAGGACGACACACACGTCGTGCATGAGCCCAATGGCTTGTCACGGTACCAACGTCCCAATGGGTCTGTCTGTGATCCTCTGCACAATGACACACAAGTCGTGCATGGCCCCGAGGAACGAGATCCTCATGTCATCCCTAAATTCACCGCCGACAGTCTAACAAAACCTCGCACTGTCGTCTTATACCTGCCTCCCCTCTTGTCTTCACCCCCACAGAATCTCTCTATCCCGCCGGTCTCCGTAGACAGGCCACCGTTGCTCACAGAGACCCGTCTACCAAATATCGACCCCGTCTCGCTCTCGTTGCATAAAGCATTGCACCATTTTGGCCCACTCTCTGTGGATTACGCTGCCCTTCCTTACACGGACGCTTTCAACTGGTCAGATCTCGAGCTCCCCGAGGACGAAGAGCGTGAGTGGTACGGCGTTGTCTTCCGGAGCAAACGCAGACAAGGCAGTGACAGCGGTCGTGAGTATATCCGTGTCCCGAATCAAGACGTGGCTCACCATGGATACAGCGCTCTACGATGCAGACAGACAAGCGCATGAAGAAGCGGTTTCCAACGGAGGAGTGAGTTGACATTTCATTTCATATTTCGGTTGACTGAAGGTGGTTTTTGTGATAGCTTATTATGTACTGGTACGGGGTCCCTAACCCAGCCACTGGGATGAACCTTGCAACTTGTATCTGGCAATCACGGAAGCACGCCGTCGCTGCAAACTCACGTCCGCACCATATCCGGGCAATGAAACTCGCTGCTGTCTCGTATGATATATATACCCTGGAACGCTATCGACTATGCAAGGTGAAAGGGGAGAAAGGTATTCTCGTGGAAGAGTTCAGCGGCGAAGAGTGCGGATGGTGAGGGTCACGGATTCCATAGACTGTCCAAGGTGAAGGGGGAGCAAGGCGTTCTCGTCGGGGATTTCAGCGGCGGAGAGTGAGGATTACAGATTGTATCAAACATTTACCCTGGAGTTCTTACTGAAACCATGTAGATACCGCTATGTATATAGCAGTCCGGATTCGAGTCAACTCAATTCATTGGGGGCAATTAGGGTCATCGCGAACCGCGATTGTATAGAAGGATCATTCAGGGCAATGAAACAAGCAGGACGTGGCAGTCATATTCATTCCACTATCGCATGATCTCAATCGAACCTTTTGTGGGGTGATGGGAGGGGAACGGGTAACAAACCCCCACAACTCTCGATCACCTCTAGCCATTGTCAATGAGCACCGACTTGTTCCGGGCACCCATTAGTTTCGACGCAGGTGCTTTGATCCGACGATCGGATGCGATTGGACTAGGATCATGCTCCCGACCTTTGGTGCGTGGAAAGGGCTCGGAACCTTTGGAGTCGGGGGCACTCCGTCTGAATCACATTGAAACTTGAAAAGTGTCTCATGCCTAGTTTCCATAGGTGGGGGGCAACTCGGGTCGTCGTGTGATTGGTGACTGTCGGGAGCCCGGGAGGTATCAGAGTACGACATCCTCCGAGTTCGCGGCGCGCCCTGGGCTGCTGTTGCATGCTGTTGACCCATTCCATTTCGAAGTATGGGTTGGTTGAAGCCAGCCACCCCTCCGTGTTCCGCTGGCCTGTGCTGTGGTACGTCCATTGAAATATCAATATCTAGTCGTGTTACTGTAGTACCACGCTGAATCGCTAGACCTCACGAATTCACCGGGCCACCCGGGGTAAGGTCCTTTACTTGCGATTGCTATCTTAGTAACACACCCGTAGGCTTCATAGTGGAAGACGGATCGTATGTTCCTTCGACTTTCTTGGTCTGCCTTCGGGGGATTAGTGGATTTCTGCGAGTGCTCACCAACAATATGGTGACTTGCCAGAGACATGCACGTTGTGGTTTAGACAATAACGCATTGACGGCTTTCCAGCCCTTAGCAGTCACCCTATCAGCAAAATAGCTAGGATGAACGGGTGCTCGGAAACTCTCGTGAGCTTGAGCGAGCCCTCTCATTAGCTGACTAGCATGTACTAGGTAAACCCAATCAGTGGAATCTTACCAGCATGTGAGTTAAAGAGGGTAATCAGATTGGCAGACTTATCGAGGCTTATCGTATCAGGTCGGGTTGGTTTTGCTGGCACGGTGGAAACCGAGTTGGCAGAATTCGTCCGAAGCCTGAGCATGTGTAGGCAGTCACAAAAGTGCAAGTTCCGAACGTTCCGCCCTCAGGCTACGCGGGCTCGCCGCGGTGTATTTCTGAACGCCCATCAACATCACTGACCATATTGCCTGTGATATTACCATGGCATCTGAAAATTCACTGCTACTTGGATTCACAACCCTCCCCGATAATACAACTTCTCTCCATGCTGACTCTCGTCCCATGTCTCGTGTGCCCAGCTCATGGAAGAGAGGCTTCCTTGCCATTGCTCCCTCTGCCTTCTCTTAGCATTCGTTCGCAGCACACCCCTGCCGTGTTTACCGTCCACTTGTCCCCCTACCATTCCCCCTACTAACCTTGCTTCTCTGAACACTGCGGAAAATCGCGCCATCGCGTCAGAGAACGAGCGGTGTTCAGACATTTAGTAGAGACAGTGTATAAAAGGACAGAGGCAATACCGTCGACGCAGCCACCAGCGCTGCACTCTGCGTCAGTGCCATTATTATGTTCTCGTGAGTCTGTTCACCACTGGCAAGCTCATCCGGCTCAAATTTCGGTCCGGGTTGTACACCAAGCTCTGAAATCGGCGGCGGCTGCATGACGGTTCGCATACCCGGGCCACCTAATGGACCCGGTGAAGCTTCTGAGCTGTGTTTACGGTTGATACCGGGAAACCGTGTCGGACTTTGCCAACAAGACGATGTATGTCGACGATCCTTCGGCTGCCATCTTAGGGGGTTTACGGTTGGAGTACCGGGCCAAGAACCATTGTCGCTGGAGTCATTCGCCCTGATGTAGACTCATTCAACCAAACGTCGAACTAGCCGCCGAATGGACCGTGGATGTGGAGTCGTAATTAAAGTAGGTGGTCATCGATCTTCCGCCCGCTAATGTATTACAGATGTACGCGGATTTTATGCTTCACAACGAAGAACTGGAGTGCCGTGTATGCCCCATAGGGGAAGCTAATTCTTCAGGGGAGACCATCTGGCACACACATTTCTCCCGTAAGGCTCCCAGACTCGAGTGATGGTCTAGCCTGAGAGCTGTCTTCGTGCACGCCAGCGTCGAGTCCTTTTCACCACGTACGACCACCTTCACAGCACCTTGTTCTTCAGACAAAGCATCACCGACTTTGGACTCAAAGACAAACACGTTCTCGTTACAGGTACAGCACTGGTGATAGCTGTATCTGTCGTACCCGATCAAGCCGGTCGACACATGGATCGTCAGGAGCAAGCGGAGGGATCGGCCTCGAGACCGCCAAGCTTTACTGCTGTAAGTCCACACCGCGCTCGTGCGCTTCGTAATACCGTCTAAGCAATGCAACCTGCCGGCGCCCGGTGCCGAGATGACTGCCCACTACAACACCCAATACGGGCCTTTGGACTCGGAGAGCCTCTCAAATGCCTACGCCAACCTTCAAGCTGTTCAAGCCGGTCTCTCCGATGAAACATCCGTCGTGAATATGTTCACGGCCATCGCGCACGCCGGTCCTGTGCAAGTCCTCATCGTAAACCACGGGATTTGGCCCACGGAGGACATCACGGTGGCAGACTTGACCGTCCAATGATGGAACCATACCATCTCGACCAACCCCACTTCGTCTTCCCTGATTTGCCGCGAATATTTGAGACGGTTGAAAAACGCAACGCCGTGGGTCATGGGTGAAGGAGAAGGCAGCGATAGTGTTGATTGGAAGTACGGCTGCCAGTAAATACGGCGAGAGGACATGCTGACTATGCCGTCACGAAGAGCGGTGAATGTCTGTCTATATCGTGTCGAGCATACCTCACCGTCGGATATTCTGTCGTTGAAGAACGAGATTGATTGTGAAGATCGCGCCAAAAGGCAGAGTGAACACGGTTACTCCGGGATGGGTGAGAACTCCCATGGCGGAGGGTGTTCTGACAGATCTTAACGTGGTCTATCGCGCTCTTGCTACGTGAGTGACCAATCTGTTGCTACATTGTAAGGCAGCTCCTCAAAGCTACGCTAGGACTAATCACGAATGAAGGCCCCGGCGCTTTCTTACGAGGTTTGGGTCAATTTCTCGTCTCGGACTATGACAGTCCGACTGAACAACAGTAACAGGGTCCCATGTCTACTTCCATCGCGGGAAAAAATTCGCGAAACAGGTGGTATTCTTACCCATGCGGATCTCGAGAACTATGAGGCTGTCAAAGTTGAACGCGCGCTCGGAGGGACTTTCCGCGATACGGAGGTTTTTTTTTTTTTTTTTTGAATCCTCGTTTATAGTCCTTCGGGGTAGGACCCCATGGTAGACTGTACAGGCAGGTAGCTAAAGAATCGGTATGGACGTATGTGTGGCAACTACATTAGAGTGTGTGCTTTATGCAATCCAGGTCGGCAAGCAAGGAGGAGATGTTGCATGCCTTCCTGTGGATCTTTTGTCTCAGCTGTCGGCGAGGTTCCGCGTGACGTGGGCACTCTAGGAGGTAGTGAAGCACTGTTTCATCCCGGCCTGGGCAGTGTGGGCATTTGGGCGTGTTGGACTTCGTGATGTGGTGCAAATGTTTATTGAGCGGGACATGTCCGGTTCGGAGCTGGAAGATGATGGATGCGTGGCGTTTGGGGAGGTCGCCAATCATCTGTAGGTAATGCTTGGATGGTAACATCGGTCGACTTTTTTAACTAGCGGTGCTCTTGGGGAGACGTCAAAGATTTTCTTTCTCATGGTCTTTGTGCGCGCTGTGAAGGTTCTTGCCGCCGCCGATACGAAGGTGTACACCTCGCCTGCTCCTACTTTGGGGCCTGTGCTTCTTCACATAGTGGACCTGCTTGACCGTTGTGATTTGATTAGGGAAGGTCGGACGCCGTTGGATGCGCACGGAATTGTCGGAGCGATAAAGTGTAAGTTCATGTGTTCACCAGGACGGGACTTTCTCAACGGGAATTCCATTCAGTCGGGTTTGCAGCAAGGTAAGTTGAGATTGGAACACACTCTCCGTGCACAACTCTGATGATACTCTAGAACAATAATAGGAGACCTCTCCTAGTGCCCAGGTAACATGACCCGTGTCAGCGAGATCCCTACCAAACGATTTTCTAATCAAGTCGCTGCCAATATTACCGATGTGAGAGTTATATCATGTTATATTTCCTTTGTTCCCACAACAATGTTGCACATCGAGGAGTGTACTCAGCGCTCTCAGCTATCGACCGAATCATTACAATCTCGAATTTGATACTTATCGAGACCGAGCATGGCATCGTACGTATTCTACGTTATCCAAGTCACGGGTGCTTAGTTTGGGACGAACAGACTGTATCTCCGCAGTGGATAAGGATGACGTGACTGTCCCATTGACCTCCACGGTGGACCGGATTTTTTCGGCTCCCACTGAGTGCTCGACCCGGACACTGGTGTCCTCCTGAACAACGAGGCAACGCTTACACCACGCTGCACGTTTGAGAACTATTTGATCTAGACGGACAATTTCTCCATACCCGGGATTCCCAATACATTTGGCTTGCGGTCATCCCCATGCGAGCCCTCTACTCCGAACTGTTCTATTGAAGAGGGACGAATTGCTATCCCATATAACACTGCCCTGAGCTGGGCAAGTGCTCAGTGTCTTCCGCCGTACCTACCATCATGGAATATCCCGATGGACAGTTCTATCTCGCGATCTACCAGGCATTCTTGAATCTGGATTGGGAAAATGCACGTCGGCCAAGCTGTGGAATATGAACGCGTTCACGATCAACTTTGATCCGCTGCAGCCTTGATGCCGATGACGTCCTATCACCTTGGGTTTCTACGGGGCCTCTGGGAATGAGGGGCATGGCATTTGATCTAGGCAGTGCATACGGTGCTTGACGTCCGATGCCATGCGCTCTTTTTTGTTCCTTGTCCTTGGGCTCAGCATAGTGTTGGATGCCAATGCGTCGCTGCGGCGGTCCAGGTCGTTAAGTTGGGCGATGATGGCAATATAGTATATGTACGGTGCGCTACATTTATTTATTTCGGGGGGTAGAGTATGAACGTTGTAACGAAGCTTCCCCAGCGGACAGCGACTCGAGAAATATACCGATCACGGCCGCTGTTTCGACAGTACATCGTGTTGTGGCATCACACAAGTACTATGTAACACAGATTTATGTGTTATATATCTACAGTTCTTGGTACGTGACTGATGGAGATACCTTCTGAGTTCATCGACGTCGTATACGTATATACGTGAAATGATTGGACAGGATGAAGGCTGCGCCGGTGACGACGACGACGAAGCGGAACTTCAAAGGTCCAGACTTGTTTCCCAATCGACTCGGACGCGCCGCTATTTTTGCGGTCATCAGAGGTGGTCGGGTACGTCAGACGCGTTTGTCCTTCGTTCCCTTGTCATCTTTGTTTGTTCAAGAGCATGTCCACTGAATCTGGATTGCTACTGGGTACGTTGTATTAGTCGGAGTGTCCGAGACACTGGCACGAGGATCAACATCACAACTCAACTTGCATCTGCCAATCACAAAGCCTGGTACGCCTACAATTGCTTCACCCAAAGCACCCAGCATTATTCGGTGTGGTTGGACACCGTTGATGAGATCAGCACTAACTATCGAGTGGAAAACAGCTCGGAGACTAAGTGCTAAAGGGACGCTGTAGTGGATGGGGGAATATTCAATCCTTAGCGGCGAAGCGCTCCGTTCATCAAATGTCGTGCATGCGGAAGGTTAGCTTGCCAAATGACTACCATAGACCCTCAAGCGTGGAAGGGGAAAGGGTATGCTCGTCGAAAATTTCAGCGGTGTAGAACGGAACATCCCACCTCCAGTTCATAACACCGAAACACAGGCTGATACTACCATGTACAACAACAGCACAGAACTCCTCAGCTGAAGCAACGTACAACATCTACAAGCACCTTCAACTCGTCTCACTCCATGATTCAATGCTGTCGTGGCTGTTTGCGGAAACGTGCGAAAGGCGATAGCCGACGTCATCGTGAACCGCGAGGGTGCGCTTCGAGGACCTCAACGGCATCATCCAGGACAACGCGGAAGACGTCTTGCGAACAGGTGCCCGAGGCGTTCCGCATAATTGACTCGATCGAACCTTTTGCGGCGCGCTTGGAGGGGAAACAGGTATCTGCCTTATCGGTGTCGAAAGCCGTATCTCATGAGCCTCCAATTCAAAAGCTCTTGTTTCTTCGCCATGCAACTTCGAGAAACGACGGAAATGGACCACAAAAAATCATAAATGCGCCTCGCTTGCACGTTCGTCTTCCATCCACTCACCAAGGTAAATTCTTCACTTGTATGTATGTTTTCTCCATCACCATGAGGTGGAACACTATCGGCAGCCAGCAAAGCAGAATCGGGCTGATCTCGGAGCGGAGATAAGAAAATGCCAGGTGAAGGGCGAGCGCGTGCCCTACCTGCTGTAGTACATTATTGATCGGCAACGACCAGGGTCGGATTAGGTTATTGGCAGTACTAGTGCTCGTATTCACGTTGCTAGCCAGTATCGCGCCAATGTCGCCGAGATGGGCTATCTCCACGTCTTCCGCGAGGGAAGGGAGTTCCTCGCTGGAGGCTCCATACTCTCCCTGATCCACAGCGAAACGTGCACCCCATCCGTTCTGATCGCCCACCTGATTGGGTACAGCACATCCAAGTGGGGACGAAGGCGACACTGAACGTCGGTTCGTGTCGCTTTCTTGGGCATTCGATCGCAAGAACGGGTGCCAGCGGAAGTCAATAGCATTGAGATCCAATTCGTAAGATTCGGGTTGCAGAGGATCAGAAAGCGAAGGATCTTCTGTCGGTGAATCGAAGTACACCGGGAGTGAACAAGAAAAGGAGGGTCCTGGAGTTGCATACACGTTGAAGTTATCGTTGCCATCCCGAAACAGTTGATACTTCTGACTCATACAGGCACCGTGCTCCTGGAAGTCCGAGGGGGGTTCATTGTCTTGAACGGTGCTCGAAAATAGGCTGAATTGTGGCAGTTCAATTTCATTATCATCTAGACGTAAATGAGACGCAGGTAATGCTGGAGGATGCATCATGTTAGTGGCATGGGGGGTCACTTGTTGCGGCATAGGGACCAGGGGTTTCTGGAATATGCCGTCAACGATTGAACTCTCTACAATTGACCTGCGAACTGGGGCGAAACGGCCTGGGGTTGAAAACGGCAGGGCATTGATCGACGCATCAGGCTGCAGATGCGATAGTGTAGGTTTTGTATGAACGATAGATGAAACATTGCCCTGCACATTCAATGTACTGTCTGCGCGATAAGCTGCATCGGGAACTTCCTCTTCTTTGTCGAACTCGAAGGGCGAGAACGCAAATAGTTCTTCCTCGTGGGAAACATCCAACAGTGGTGCCGGAGGCGAGTTGGACCTGGATTTCGTATTGATGTGAGAAGGCGATAACAATCCCCGCAAGGGATGACCCGCTTCTAAGGAACAGAACGTGTTCGTAAGCCAATCGGGGAGTCGGTTCCTCGGTTCCTTGGGTAGTGCCTAGACGTTGGAAATGGGAAAAGTACTCGAGCTCAAGAAGAATTGAGCGCATATACGCATACCGCAGGCTTAGGGCATCCATCGAAGTCTTCCCGGAGAAGTAGGGGGGACATTTTCATTTTCAACACGGAAAAGTCCTTGCCTAGTTTCCCTGGATGGAGGTTGCTGTAGGCGTCCACTGGGGTCTTTGGAATATCGTGGCTGCTGACGGAGGAAGTGCCGGAGGACTGCATCCCTTTTCGCGACGCGGCTGGGCTGTCGTTTCTGCACGAGAGCATGGTGTTGACCGATTTGATCATGCGGTCGAAACGCGTATTGAGGCCAGCGATCTTTCTTCGTTTCGCTGGCCTATACTTTGAAATGTCTATGGAGATACTTTAAGCACATTGGAGTGAGCCAATCGATGCCATCAAGAGACCCATTGTGTTTGCTCGCGCGTCCGAACCGTTGGTGCTGAGCAAATGTGGTCACCATGAGCCCGACGACGTTAAGCGGCGCCGTTAACCAACCTTGCATTTGTGTAGCGTGACAGACTTGATGCAGAGTCGTCCAAACCTACAAGAGACGATGTATCTGTTCTACGCGTGGGCATGGTCGTGGAGAACGAAGCGTTATATCATTCAAGTCGTTATCTAAGCGAGTCACGAGGCGGATCTTGCGACATATCAATGGGATAATTTTGTCAGGGTCGGGAGCCGTCTCACGAGTGTGGAACGGATCCGAACTCGAGCAGTTGAAAACTTGTTCGCCCCCCCATCTTTCCTCTTTACATCCAACACGCTCTTGAATTCTAGCCCGACGAGGTTTACTCACGAACTTCGCTGACCACATCGCGGGCGATATTATGTTACCTGAAAAGTCACCTTCCCCTGATGATCCAAACACACAAATTTACCTTCCTTTGCTAACCGGATTCAAAGCCTTTTCCGATGACAAGCTTCCTCTGTACACCGACTCTCGCGTCAGGGCGCGTGTACCCAGTTCATGGAAGCGCGGCTTCCTTGTCATCAGTTCTCTCTGCCTCCTCCTAGTGCTCGTTCGCGGCATCCCTTTGTCATGTCTACCATCAGCTCATTCAAGCACAATCGTTCGCAATCCTGCTTATCTAATCACCGCAGACCATGGCGCCGTCGCAGCAGAGAACAAGCGCTGCTCTGACATTGGGGTCGACGTACTAAAGGACGGAGGGAGCGCCGTCGACGCAGCCATCAGTGCTTCATTTTGCGTTGGTGTTGTCAACATGTTCTCGTGAGTTCTACTCATCACTACCGTACACCTGGCTCAACGTTCGGCCCGGTATGATATGAAGTTCGGGGATCGGTGGAGGTGGCTTTATGACCGTTCGCGTGCCGCCCACGAAACCAAATTCAACGTCCGAGGTGTTTACGATTGATTTCCGGGAAACCGGGCCGGCACTGGCGAACAAGACGATGTATGCCAACAATCCTGAGGCTGCCAAGTATGGTGGCTTGGCAGTCGGGGTGCCAAGTGAACTGCGTGGCTTCGAAGAAGCCCATCGCCGGTGGGGTCGTTTGTCCTGGCAAAGACTCGTCCAACCAAGCGTCAAATTGGCTACTGAATGGACTGTAGACGCGGAGCTGGCCAGGAGGATCCAAGTAGGTGATCGCCATACAAACGCCTTCCCATTGTTTATGTACTACAGACGTACTCGAATCTCATGCTCCACAGCAAAGACTGGCGAGCCGTGTTTGCCCCGGAAGGACAACTGCTTCTTCAGGGGGAACCCATTCGGCGCACAAACTATTCCCGCACGCTCGACATAATTGCAAATGAAGGACCGGGTGCTTTTTACAAGGTTTGGTTCAATTTCCCCTGTTCTCGGACAACGGCGATCCAATTAAACACCAACGACAGGGTTCCATTGCTGATTCCATCATCCGTAAAGTGAACGAAACAGGTGGTATCCTTACACATGCGGACCTCGAGAATTATACTGTCAAGGTCGAACGTGCACTCGAAGGGACTTACCATGACAAGAAAGTGTACACTTCACATGCTCCTACTTCCGGGCCTGTCCTTCTCCACATGTTGAACCTCCTTGAGCGATTTGATCTCATTCGCGAAGGTCGGACGCCGTTGAATGTGCATAGAATTGTCGAGGCGATGAAGTGTAAGTCCATGTGTTCACCGTGAGGGTCATTTCTCAGGATCTGAATGGCGACCAGTCGGGTTTGCAGCGCGGTAGGTCGAAATGATAACGCATTGTTCGTGGTTGCCAATGCTGATGGTGCTCTAGAACAAGGATAGGAGACCCCTCCTACTACACAGGTAACATCACCCGTGTCAGGGAAATCCCGACCAAAGAATTCGCTGATCTGGTCGCCGTTAACCTTACTGACGTGAGAGTTTTGTGCATATTGGCATTCCGCTGTTTTTGATGTTGCCATCAAGGACCGGACTCATCCGCCGGAATATTACAACCCTGAATTTGATGTCGAAACCGATCATGGCACCGTACGTATTTTGCGACATTCGGATCACGAACACTTATTCTCGCATGGACAGAGTCACGTCTCGGTGATGGACAGGGACGGTATGGCCGTCGCTTTGACCACCACGGTGAATTTGGTCTTTGGTTCTCAAGTGCTCGATCCAGAGACGGGTATTATCTTGAACGACGAGGTATGAATAATCTACGGAACACGTTGAGAGTGGCTTTTGAATGATTCCATGTAGATGGACGATTTCTCCACGCCCGGGATTTCGAATGGGTTTGGCTTGCGGCCATCCCCGTGTAAAGTTTCCCTACTCCAAAGTATCCATTCTCAGAGCTTGACCAATCACCGATGCAGACAACTACCCTGAGCCGGGCAAGCGACCATTGTCCTCCATCTCACCTGCCATCGTAGAAAACGCCGATGGATCACTTTACGTTGCCATTGGTGGTTCCGGAGGACCAAAAATTTTCTCTGCCCTCTTGCAGACGTTGCTGAATTTGGATTGGGGCATGGACACCAGTCAAGCTGTGGAATATGGACGCGTCCATGATCAACTCTATCCGGTGCATGTCGGCGCGGACAACGTCCTCCCAGCGTCGGTTCTCCATGATCTCCGAGACCGGGGGCATAATGTAACAGGTGCGTTCGATGCCGACGGTGGTGCCTCGCGGCCGTGTCTTTACTCTTTTTTTCTGTGTTGACGTGCTGGGTGTAGTATTGGATATCAATCGCGTCGCCGCGGTGATCCAGACTGTCGTGCGTAAAGATGGCAAGATTTACGGTACGCTACGATCGTGTGTTTCCCCGGGATCTATGGACGTGTTGCTCATGCGAGTTCACAGCGGCGAGCGACTCGAGGAAGAATGGGATTGCTGCAGGATACTGATCTGTGACTCCTTGTTCGGACAGCATGTCAGGCATCATCGTATACCATGAACCATGAGTTTGGATAAGGTTATTGTGGATATTCACATATACGACGTACTGATGGTTTTCTGAAAGAATTGGTCCTAGACCATAGTATTAATGGCCCTCTGTAATGCATTTCTTCATGCTAGAGTAGGCTTGTAGATAACTGCTTCAATTGCTCGTGTCCGAGTCTATAGGACGGAATGTTGGCCCGGGTGATCAAGGTTTTGTACAGTACAACTTGGAGAAGTGGACTACGAAGCCAACGGCCCTATGCTCTTTGCTGGGACCGCAGCAATCTTCGCTCCAAGTTGCGGCGAAGTGCGCAGTTTGTTGCTAGGGCACAAAGTTCCAGGGCTATGTTTGGCAACACCCTTGGGATCAAACAAGGCAAAACTCGTCTATCGGGTGCAATATTCCCATCCAATCCAGAAATTTCTTTGACACCTCGTCAGCACGGCTTCCCTTCAACCACTCAGTGCTACGCTCTCTCGTAGTCCACTTTCCTTTGCTCGTTTCTGTCACAATGGCAGACACCGACTGGGACCTCATCTCTTCCTACGCCGGACTACTCTGTCTCGCAGGCGTCTCCATTTACTGTGGTGCATTCGATTCGCTGCCAGTACGTCCCCCTCACCGTTCCACGTTTACCGAGCACCATGGGTCCGAGCCCAAGTTTACAAGCCCACTCCACGCGATCACAATGCGCCAAAAAAGAACCTCCTCGAGGGTGAGGAAGACGAGAACGACGATGAAGACATTCCTGACCGCGTGACCTCGAGCGACGCATGGCTCTTCCCGATTGTGAGTGGCCCATATTTGCGTACCGACGGAGGGACAAAAAAACAAAAAAAACGCTCACGTTCCCCCCCAGGTCGGCTCTATAGCCTTGCTTGGCATGTACATGGTAGTCAAGTATGTGGGCAAGGAATGGATCAATTGGTTACTCTCCTGGTATTTTTCGATAGCCGGGGTGGGGAGCGTATGGAAGGTACGACGGTTCTGTTTTTGGTGCGGATTCGAATCCGTTCCTTCGTTTTTTTTTTTCCCTCGCTTCTCTTCTTCTTTTTGTTTTTGTGACATGCGCTCGTTTTGCCAGACGTTTGCTGAACTATGTTTAGTCTACCGTGTCGGTGGCTAAATTCGCTATCGGGAGGGAGAAATGGAGGACGTTTGATCGGCACCGGTTACTCCTGCTCCGGGGATCATTGGGTGCGTCGAGCGCGTGCGCGCAAACATCGCTGTTCTCATGTGTTCATTGGTCAGAGGTGGTCTCATTGTCTTTCCGAACGCCAACGCTGGTGTTGTTGCCAGTGGCCGTGCTCCCCTCGATACTTTACAGTTTCTCTACCGGGTCTCGCAAGTCTGCATTGTTGACAGACGTTCTCGCGCTCTCTTTTTCGCACAATGCGCTGTCGATCCTGAAACTGGACTCGTTTCAAACGGGATGTATCCTCCTATCGGGGCTATTCTTTTACGACATCTACTGGGTGTTTGGTACCGAAGTGGTAAGTGTGGAGCTCGGAGTGACTGCAGAGTGTTTGTCTCATTCTGTTGTAGATGGTGAAAGTAGCCACGTCTCTTGACGTGCCCATCAAACTTCTGTGGCCGAAATCAATGACATTCGCCACTGAAAGAGGGTTCACCATGCTTGGACTCGGTGACGTCGTTGTACCGGGAATTTTCATCGCCCTGGCACTCCGGTATGACCACGCACGTGCAGAGAAGACGGAGAGGGGTTTTGCGAAACCATACTTTGTCGTCACATTAACAGGATACGTGGTGGGTCTCATCACGACGATGAGCGTGATGCATTCGTTGGGCAAGGCTCAGCCGGCCTTGTTATATCTTAGGTAAGCATGTCCCATAACCCCCCTGCCAATTTGCCTGTTTTGATTTGTTGGATGCAATGTGTAGTCCGGCATGTATACTGTCTTTGGTGGCAACGGCGGTTGTGCGTGGGGAAGTTGTGGATGTATGGAGGTGGTCAGATGATCCTGAAGTGTCAGGACAGAAGACGGCACAGGAAGCAGCTGTGGAATCTCGGGCGTTGCCAGAGGTTCAAAATGGGAACGGTACGCCACAGCCGAACAAGGGCGCTGATGGTGGACATGTGGATGCTGAGGGGACGGATGGGGGAGAAGAAGAGGGAACTGTTGAGGAGGGTAGTGAGGGGGTGAAACGGAAGAAGCGGAAGAGCAGAGGGAGGAAGAAGGTGTGAGGGGTTGATGGAGGAACAGGCGAGTGGAGAGGGAGCGTCGGTGTTATTGAGGTGTGGCCGCAAAGTGTGCAGGGTTGATCGGACATGTGCTGCGCTCGACAGAATGGTAGACTCCCATGAAGAGATATTTGGGGTAAGGTATGACTTTGGTCTCACGCCCGTTACTCCAATGTTGTCGTAAAGTGCCTGATGCTCGGGAGGGTGCGAAGACGGATATGGGGAAAGGGATGGGGTGACCCAGCGATCTGGACGAGCAACGGACGAGGATTGAGTGGTGCGGGCCGCTCTCAGGCAAGTGCCGGGGTCGGCAGGTCGGACCTGTGAGTGTAACAGAAAGAAAAAGTGAAGAGGGATGCATTCTCAGGCTCGATACGGTAGCCAAGAGAGCAGATGACAAGATCGAAAAAGGAAATGGCAAGGGAGTCATCGACATTGCTCAGAAATAATGTGCCGGCATTTCATGGACCCTGTGCAGTCTGACGCATGTTGGGCTGAGAGGAGGCGGCGTAAGCTAGCTGGCTTTGGAGACGGATTCAGTACGTATGTGCGCTGTCAGATGCCACAATGTCTGGTGTCAGACTGGCGATGTGTTTGATTCTGACAGAGCTTGGGAAAAAAGAGAGGGAGCATGATGGACTATTGGGGGCACACCTCATGATTGAGAGCATGGGGTGTGTGGGTGTGGAGCAGAGAGGGTGGATACTTAATACGAACCAGACTCGAGGTCCGTCCGGCGGAGGGGGCTAGTACGAGCGGGAGAAGGGGATCTGGTGACGGAGACATGCACGCGGGTGCATGCACGGTGCAAATGGAAGGCGCTCCCGAACGAATGACGGCAGTCACGGTTACCGAGGATGTTGATGACGACGTTCGGACAAAAGGATTAAATGACGTAATAATGAATACGATACCATGAGATGGGGGGCTCACTGGACCCCGGATACTCGCACTCAACATGTGAATACGGGTGTTGGGAGGGGGGTCGTGTTACTGAATATGGACGATGTGCCTGTGGTGTTCTGCTAAATTGGTGACGGGCCGTGCCTTGCAGTTGGTCGTCCCTTGCCACTTCAGCGTTGTCGATTTCGAGTTCACTTGAGCCCCATCTCTCTCAATATTTCTCTTTTTCATAAAAAGATTTGCTCGAGCCAAAGCGAGCTTGGCTTCGGTCGCCTACGAATCCCGCCCAGAACGGACACGCCTGCGTTTCGTATGTTCCTTCGTCCCTCTACCTGCCTGCCTGATCTTCATGCCCCCCCACAGATTTCCTCCACAATGCACTCCCTCTCAAACGACGACTGGTCAAACTTGTTCTCCGCCCCCCTCACCCCCGCCGTATTCGCTAACCTCGCCGCCAACGGTGTCTTCCATGTCCCCTCCTCCTCTGCCGACCCCAATCGCCATCCCCTCCCAATTCACCGCACCGACCCTCCTCGCGATCACCCTCCAGACTACCCCCACGATCACGCCGCATGGTCACAGTCCCTCCCCGCTCATCACACCCCCAGAATACCGTTCTCAAAACCACATCCATCCCTCTCCACCCCTCACGATGCCCCCCTCTCTTCCTCCCATCCTCAGGATCCCTCCCTTCGCCACAAGCGTATAGCCATGCCTGTCAGTCCTCCTCTCCAGATCTCCCCTCCCACTCACCCCCCTCTTCAGTCTTTCGATCCTCCCCAATCAAATCCACCCCGTTCACGGAGACCTGATGCTGCTCCAGATGCCTTTCCCCTCTCAATACCTCCAGTAAACTACCACACCTACACCCCCATCGAGCGCTCAAACGTCGGCATACCCCCCTCCTTGTGGATGTCTCCCACCTCCACTCAGCCCCCTTCCCCCGCCCTCTATTCTCCCCTCACCCAGCTGTCCATACCACAGAATGGTATCGTCCCCCCAGATCCATCCCCCCTTTCTGGTCACCTCCACGTCTCCCCCTCCACCACAGCTTCCCTCTCTGTCCAGTCAAAGTCTGCCATCCTCTCCGACCTCTTTTCCGACGATCTCTTCACCACCTCCAGTAACGGTCAAGGCGCAAGCTCGTTCACCTCCCCGCGATTATCAGGTTCCCCCGATATTCAATCCACCGCAATGCCATCCACCGAAACAGATCCGGAGATGCTTGCCAAACAAGATCCCCTTGCTACCCAGGTCTGGAAGATGTTTGCTCGCACGAAAGCCAACCTCCCTCACGCACAGAGGGTCGAAAACATCACCTGGCGCATGATGGCCCTCGCACTGAAAAAGAAGAAGGAACAAGAAGAGTCACCCCCCCTTCAAGGCACCGTACGCGTCAAGTTGGAAAACACCCTCTCCAGTCCCTCCCTCATTCAACTCGACCCCTCAACTTCGCGTCCTGCCACCGAGGAACGGGGGAGGTCGTTTGCAAAGGGCAAGACAAAGGTACAGGTCATCGGATTCGACGGCACCAGCCAGGACGGCACGGAGGATGACGAGTACGTAACCGTTTCAAACCTCCCTCTTGGTTTTCGTGATGCGAATCTGCCTTAGCGGCGAGCCAATGGACTGGCGCGCCATTAGCAGGTCAAGATCTCGAATTTCTATGGATTGGCGTCCCCGAAGTCCCTCCCGCCCGCGTCCCCAGCCCTCAGTCATGCAGTTTGAGCAACCCGCCATGCACACTCAGTTTGACGGTCGCCATCCCTTCTCAAATACTCAAGAACCCATGGACAAGTCTCCTGAACGAAGCGTGCGATGTTCGGTCGAACATGCATCATCACCCAGTATACCGATACCGGGTACTTCCACCCTATCTTCCTCGCGCCTTTCTGCGGCGTCTTCTTCAGGTCACATGCGCGCCGCACTATCCGCCATCTATGAAGGCAAGACGGCCCACGAGGCTTCTCCATTTGGTAGTCCCACCCACGACAACGCCCACGTTAATCAATTTGATCAGTCCTTGTCCGCACTCAACACCCCAGCATTCCATCCTGCTTCGCTCCCTTCTTTCGGCCTCCATGGGCCCTCCAAGTCCCTCCTTGACGACCAGTCATCAAAGCCTCGTGGATTTCCAAGGCACGTGCGCAAAACAAGCTTTGATCACACCGTGGAGCGCGAAGGTATATTCACCGGCCCAAGCGGTCGACATCAAGTAAACGGCAAACCACTCTCTCCCGACAGCCTCGCGGGGCAGAAGCGGCGTGCAGATGCACCACATGCAGAGAGCATGCTGCGGGCCGATCCGTCAAACGTCGAGGGCAATCCGCGCTCAACGAAGCTCCGAGAGGCGGATCAGTACGTTGGCAGTGGTTCTTTCCCCTCTACCGCTTTCAATTTCAACTTTCCACCATTTGATGCGATGTTCGACTTCACCTCACCGGGAAGCGCGATATCACATCATGATTTCCCACACATGCTGCAAAGTGCCGAGAGCACAAGAGCATCTGATTTGCATTTCCATGATTCTGCGCCGCATTCGCTGAGTGGACCTACTTATACGCCTTCCGTGGGCTCCCCTCCTGGTGTCGACGAGGGAATATCTGCTGCTGCTGCTGCTGCCGCCAACGTCGCAATGGCAGAGGGCTACGTTCAACATCTCAGCGCTGCCAACTTTACTGCTGATGACGGCGTCGATTACCGCCAACTCCTCGGACTCCCGTTCCCGTCCTTGGACGCCGGTGTACACCTGGGTCAAGGACCGTATACCCACGTCGATCCAACGCAGATTTTGCCCGTAGAACACGGAGAGATGATTTTGCAAAGCTATCATGCCAGCCCGACCAGCGATTGGGGCAATGGCCTCCCCTCGTCGACCGCCTCTCCTGAACCCTATATCACATCCAATGCTTCATCTCCCCCATCCATCGAAGGCGGCAACAATGCTACCAACCACCGCATATCCAATCGCAAGATATCATCAACAAATCGCGTTGCTCAGGGGTTGCAACGAAAGAAGTCTGCCGCTAATACCACAGTCGCCGTCTCCCGATCGGAAACGAGCACCCCTGAACTGACTACCGAAGGTAGTAGCAGTGCTACTGCCAAGGGAAGCAGTGATGATGGCGATCAACCCCCGACTTCTTGTACAAACTGCCAAACGACCAACACCCCGCTGTGGAGACGCGATCCGGAGGGACAGCCGCTTTGTAAGTACATATCCATCTTGACTCGACGCTCGATTGACGAACGTCTGACAGGCAATGCCTGTGGCCTTTTCTTTGTGAGTGCGACTGACGCTTTGCTACGAACGCATGCTCATTTGTTGTAAAGAAACTGCACGGTGTCGTCCGGCCATTGTCGCTCAAGACCGACGTCATCAAGAAACGGTAGGCTTCTACTTGCCTTGGTCGTGTGTGTATTCATCGTGCTTGCAGAAACCGTGCATCTGGCACGCCAAATGGCAGCAACTCTCGCAAGAGCGGAGGTGCTGGGCTGCCAAAGATCGCCGCATCTAGCAGACCGCGTTCCGCCACCACGAACGCCATCCCCAGCGGGATTTCAGGCACCCGTGTTGCACCTGCAAATCGGGGAGCGAACGGGACTTTGCAGGTTGCTTCAGTGGCGGTGAAGAGACAGCGGCGCACATCGACGGGGCTGCCGGGCTATCCCGTAACACGTAAAGGAAACGAACCCACCTTCTAGTTCTGCGATGACGTTCAACACCGTGTGCGGTAACGTACGTCGCCAGCGGTTAGCTTTTTCGTCACTTTATGAGGACCTGCGTGCATATATTTTCTTGATTGGAGCGCAGGATGTCATGTAGATATTGGCCGAGCATAGATTATTCTCTTTCTCTCCTTTTTTTCCTGGATAGCTCGTTTACATGCTGTTGCGTTGCAAGATATGTTGCCGTCTAAGTTTATTCTAGCTGTAGAATAAGACGTTGTATGATTAGTCCTGTGGTGCAGGGTTGCGACCAACCTTCAGAGTCCGAGAAGCGGACACGTCCGGCCCTGCTTGACGGACGACGGCGACGGCGACGACGACTCGACCCACATTTGACCGTGAGCTCTGCACCACCTGTCGTCAATCTGGCATCGTTTTTCAAAAATGCGACATCCTCACCGCGTACTCCGGTGCCATCATATACGGCCGGTCTCCAGCCTGTCGCATCAAGGGACGTAGCAACAAGCAGCCGACGGCTCTCGCGAACAGAACTCGATTTCGAGCGGGCCCTGCGCACTGGGGGGACCGTAGTCATCAAGGAGAGCTTGGACGTGAACGCCCTCGGCGCAGTCGACAGCTCTGCCAATCCGAGCTCGAGGCTTCCATCGCCTCCGGAAAAGGATCAAAGGACCATTCGCGCTGCTCACCAGCCCCCGACGCCCATCATCGTCCCGCCTACCCCTTCACCCAACCTTGCTCCCTATTCTGCCCAACCACTCTCTTCCTCTTCCTCCTCTAACGAAGTCTTCTATGACGCTGAAGACCCTGACATGCAGACCAAACGACGATCCATTTATCGATCTCCCGGCACCTCCAGTAGCCCAGATCTGGCTACCCTCATGCGCAAGGCAAAAGAGAGAGGTGGGGTCGTGCCGCCCAACCTCGCCGCAGCGCAAAAGGAAAAGGAAAAGCGGCCGGAGCTACCTCCGCCACTACCCAGCACCTCGATGAGTTCCAGTCTCCGACAGCCCGTACCAAACCGGCCACGTTCGTCGACGAGCACGACCTCGCCTGTGCCACCCAAGTTGTCGATTACGGCGGCGCCGTACAAGGCGGTCAAGCCACCCAAGGATCCGGTCAGTCCCAGCGGATCAGACTGGGTCATGGCTAGCCCGCGTTCTAGAACGACGTCCAGGGTCGATTGTGACAAAGTGCGCTTTTTTTTTTTTTTTTTTTTCATGGCTTGCTCAACGTTTTCTTTTCCTTTCTAGGTGAATAAGAACTCTGTCAAAGCCAAGACGAGCGCATTTTTGGGCAAGATGCTCGGACAGTCTACACGCGATCGTTCTGTACGTCAATCATTCGACGTTTTGTGTATGGTATGGTCTGTTGACTGTTTAATGCAGCGCACGGATGCCTCATTGCCAGGGTCTCCTCCGGGAAGACCCTCGCTGTTCAGTAGTTTTATACCCCCAGTGCCACCCTTGCCCGGCGATGTGCAGTCCACGCCCGTACTGTCTCCTATTACAGACGTCTTCACGACTCCACAGCCACCTCTCTCAAGCGAAAAACCTTTGCCGCCCATACATGCCGGGCCGATGGATCGCGCTAGCAACGACTCCGACGTTAGCTCACTCGTCGTCGTTGATCTGATATCTCGGATGAAGGGACGCACCCCCTCTCCCGACCAGCGGTCCATGGAGCGGCCGTTGACAGGCGATGCAAAATTCCTCGGTCACGTAAAGCGCCGGAGTATGAGCGTCAGTGACCTCGATGTATTCAAATTTAATGTCCAGTCCCCTCCGGGGCCGACGTTACCCCCCAAGGACCGCGGCGACTCTGAGGGTCAAGCCTGGGAGTCTTCGGGTTCGCTGAGTGGGATACTGAGCGATTTCAAAGGCGTGCTGTCGACGTTGGACCCTGACGCGGGATCGTCGCTGCTCGATCTTAGGGACCCATCTAAGCCTGGCCGTAGAGCTGCGTCATCCGCTCTGATCGCAACGGCTCGCCAGGCACCTGGTTCGTGTCAGTCGGACGTAAAGTCCCCCATATTTCCCCCTGCGCCGCCTGCTACCCCAGTCGTCACCCTACCAACGGAATCGTCGTCGGGGCCTGGAATGGATCCGACCTCGCCGTTCAAGGATTCTTTGATTGCCGAGCCGATTGCCTCCCCTCGAACGTCCTCCCTCCGGACACCTGTACGTTCTCGCTCGGGATCTGGCCCACACCAACAGCAACAGCACGCCATGGGGGTGGGCGGCCTCGGTTCACCCCGCGTCCCGCAGCTCAAGCATGGTCCCACTCCCCTGCGGTACAAGGGGTACGGGAGCCAGATGCAGTCGTCCTACCGCGACACATCGAAACTCCGCGTGCATCACTCTACTGCGTCGACGTCGGAACCTTCGCTGATCCCGAGCAGCGGTGAAGCGCGTCCTTGTACGTCTTGCGATGCGTTTTCGTCTCCTCACGGTGTCCTGACGTGTGATTTGAAAAGCCACAGGGTTAACGGCCGGTTCACACGAGCTCACGACCAACGATATCGTCCTCACCCGTTTTGCATCCAACCCGTCGTTTTCGCACAGGGAGAAAGAGGAGATGCAAACTCCGGAGGACCATGGCAAGGAGCTGGCCGCGCGGTGTTATCAGGAAGACGACGCGTTCCTGGCCAAGGACAAGATTGCCGAGTGGTTGGGTGGCCAGTACGTGCATCGCTGTTTCTGCGTCAATGGGGCGTCTAATCCTCCATGTCTTGTTAGTGGCTCGATCAATAAAATCGCGCTTCGATATTACATGGATTATTTCGACTTTGCGGGGTTGAGATTGGACAATGCGTTTAGGTGGGTGCGACGTTTGAGAGCGCAAGGATCGTCAGGGCTGAAACTGGAACTCGTAGACGGTTATGTTCCAAGCTTTATCTCAAGGCTGAAACACAACAGGTCGATCGTATTCTCGAAGAGTTTAGCAGACGCTTTTGGGACTGTAATCCTATCCGTCTGTATGGGAGTGCGAGTGCGTCAATGTCGTCTTCTTTCTATTGTTTGGTGGCTCATGCGTCGTACGACGTAGGTGTCGTTCACGCGGTCACGTACTCCCTCTTACTGTTGAACACCGATCTTCATGTGGCCGATATCACTAGTCGCATGTCTCGGAGCCAGTTCGTCCGGAATACCATGACTGCCATCCAGATGCAACTTCATCCCACTCGGTACGCTTCGACGGCAGATCTAGACCGTGACGATACCAGCAGCGGCCGCGGGACTAATTCAGAAGGGACCGAGACCCAATCAGTGACGCGGTCGAAGCGGAGCGGTAGTATCGCGAGTTGGAATAGCGTCTCCAAGGACACGTTCATGTCTTCGGGGATTCTGTCTTCTGCCATGCCATCTACGGCACAGCCGTCGTTGAACAGTAGCACCACGTCTTTCCAGCACTCACCTGGCGTAGAGTCGAGGTTGCTCAGTGCTGGACCTTTACAGGTCGTTTATGACCGTAATTGGGAGATGGAGATGGAGGGGTTGCTCAAGGTACGTTTTGTATGTCGTCTTGTTTGGGATTCGTTTGATTGATTCGGTGGATGTAGGACATGTATGGGGCTATCAAGAGTCAACAGATTCTGCAACCGCTTGGTATGCTTTCCTTGAGTCGTTCATTGCCATCCTCATCGAGGCTTGGCGTAGCCCATCATACCATGGCACGCAGCCGAAGCTTACGAGGGCCTCCAGATCGGCTGACAACGCTGAAACGGGGTAGTATCAGAGGGATCCAGTCCATACTCGGTGCACCGTACAGCCCATATAGTAGTAATAGCAGTATCGACGGACGTGCCAGTCCATCGCCTAGCTTTGCGACCTCGACGCACGAAGTAAGACACTCCAAGGCACTCTATCCACATTTTCTAAAATTCCTATTTCTAGGGATTGCACAGTTCCATGTCCGCGTTCCTCACGCCTGCCCTCGGTTTCGCGTCCAACTTGTCCCACACGATCATACGTGAAACTCAGGAAGACGAAGATCGGAGCTTCCACAGTCATGAATCCAACTCGACCACGATCAGTATTACGGATGAAGAACTGGCGTTGCTCGGTGCACCGTGGGCAAAAGAGGGCATGCTCTGTCGCAAGCAGTACTGGGAATCCGCTGGAAAGCGAGCCAGGTCCAAGAATTGGCTCGACGTTTTTGTGGTCATTCAACGCGGCGAGTTGAACATGTTCACCTTTGGAGAACATGGAGGGGGTGGGTCTGGTATCGTCGGTGGTGGTAACTGGCTCGTACGTCGTTGGGTTTCTGATTGGATGGGATTTGCGACTGATCTGATCCGAATCGCGCTGTCTAGGAAAACGCGAATTCGGTCGGCACTGTCCACCTCGCGCATTCCTTGGCGCATGCGTTACCGCCGCCGGGTTACAGCAAACAACGACCTCATTGTATGGTGTTGACTCTCGCCAACGGTGGTGTCTACTTCTTCCAGGCAGGCACGGAAGAACTCGTCAATGAATGGGTCTCGACGTGCAACTACTGGGCTGCTCGGACGAGCAAAGAGCCGCTCGCAGGCGGGGTCTCCAACATGGAATATGGCTGGAGTCGCGTCTCGGATGCGCACCCCCGATCTGTCTCGGACAACGACCTGTCCCGCGAGCTTGACCGCTCGGATACCCTTAGCGTTCGGAGCACTCGGAGCAATCGAAGCAAGTTTGGTTGGCGAGAAGGGGTAGCGACCGTGCGAGCGCCGCATTCGCCATGGAAAGAGAGGACGACGATCAATGATTGGAAGCCGCCTATACCGCCGATGATATCGAGTATACACGACGAGGAGACGCAATTGGAGGCGCTTCAAAAGTATGTGGGGACGTTGAAGAAGGATCTCAAGCATCACAACGAGCTACGTGAGCCGATGGCTGCCTTGGTGAGTGATGAACGCGTGCCTTGCGATGGGAAAGCTGACGGGTCTTTGTCAAGTATGAACCTCGTTCGGTCAATGGCGTCAGGGCGCAGAGCAACTGGGAAAAGAAGTCTCAGTACCTTTTGACTGAGATCGTCAAATACGAGTCTTATATCGACTCGCTTCAATTTGCGATGAGTCTCCGACTGAAGAAGAGGGGCGAAAAGGCGCTGGAGAGAGCCCTTGGGGGTACGTTGCCAGACGATGATCTCGCGCGTTCGGGGACGGTGCGACGGAGGGAACGCGATCCCGAGGAAGACACGATCTCAGAGGCGGACGAACAGTCCGTGGCTGGTTTAGGTTCCTCGCGTCTTCATCGTCGAGAGACGGCCGAAGGTGGTCAGTGGTAGTCACATATCCATATCATACTCGATTTTTTTTAATAGAGTTAATCCTTTTCTGTACTTTGGGCGCGTGGAATATTTATATATGTATGATATCTCACCTACCTTTTTCTTTCTTATTCTCCCCCCCGCTCTTTGTGGACGTTTGCTTCTGTCTCAAATGAATGGATACTTATTCTGATGTGATCAAAGGAGTGACAAGGGTATTTATGCTAGATAGACTAGCAAGGCCCATACTAGAGACCGTGGATGGATCGCGTGAGTCGTTCTGATTGCCCCGGGCATGACGACATACCTTGGCAGCAGAAATAACTGCCTCGAGACCGCTCGCGGACGCCTGTGGTCCCCACTGAGACCCACCCTGGTCCGGGGCATACCACACAGAGCCGACGTCGTTCGTAGCGTTCAGTGCGTTGTGATACACCGCTGTATACTGCGACCCCAAGAAATTGCTATATTTGGCGGTGATCGACGCGTCGTCGGCCCAATCCAAAACGTACTCGACGTGTTTCATCCATATGCCCTGTGAACCCCGTTCCGCAAGTCATGAGCGGTCGTGCGTGCAAGGGGCGCGTTCGATCTTACCTTGAATAGTTGCTATGGAAAAAAAGGAAAGAGGGACATGAGTATGACCACGGACGGAACGGCGGAAACCCTCGGACCTGGTCTTTGTCGCAGACAGAGCCACCGGATTGGGTGTCGTCGCATGATTCTTTCAGGACGTTGTTGTAGGTGAGCGAACTGTGTATCGTCGCGTCCAAGCTGGCTTGGGCTTGCTGTAGGAATGTCCCATTGTTTCGACCGTCGGCGACGTAGAGTGCGCCAAGTCCGGATGCAATGACGGCCTGTCGGGGGTCAAAGAAAAAGAGGAGGAGGTCAGAGAAGGGTGCTCATGCAGCGGAGAGATGGACGGACCTGATTGTAGGTCCACGCGGTCTGTGTTCCGACGGTTCAGCATAACCCATGTCCACATGTCCAGTAGGACATACCTCTCCGTTGTTCTGGCACGTGCTGAGATCTAATCCATCGTTGAACAAACCATTTGATCCTTGCATGCCGGAATTCATCACTGTAGAGGAGCATATCGTTGGTGTTCAAAGCCCACTTGGTCAAAAGACATACACCAATCGTATTCCTGGACAGATCGGGTAAATGGTCGTTGAACGCAATGGAAGCGGTCGTCCTTACCTTGAGCGCGTTCTGCAAATAAGTGCTATTTCCAGTTCTGGAGTAAGCTTGGGCGGATGTCAAGAGAAATAGCTCATTGGTGATCGCGTTCTTGTATGTGTGATCACTCGACCACCAGACTACGGGCGAGTAGATCAATAAGAGAGCAAGAAGGTCGGGTGTATGTAAAGGCCTACCTCCGCCTTTGCAAGTGTCATCCCACTGTGCTGCAACCATGTCGTATATCGCAAGGGCACTGGACTAGTCAAAGAAATGAGGTGAAACTCGACACAGAGTGGATTCATCTCACCATATACTCGCTGTAGCTCTCGCCGCGGGAAAGCTTGTAGTCACTAATTTTCCATAACGCGAGTATAACCCACTGGAGAACACCGTTCATCATCCCATTCCACGAGGTTGCGAGAAGTAGTACATACCTGGGCGTCGTCATAGCTTCCGTCGAAGAACCAGTCCCAGTTTGTAAAAGGATTCAAAGCAGCCCGTCCAATGTATGAGTTGTCGGCGATATCTGCGTACGTGTCATCGCCCGTCGCGAGCATAAGGTTGTGTAGATCCTCCAAAGTGTTCTGTGGAAGAAATGTGTTCAGACCTCGAGATGAAATAGATGACATTGTACCTACAGCGTCGGTCCAAAGTTCGCCATCGGTATACGAGCCAAGAGCACTGTTCCAGTATTTAGACTGCAACTCGTTTGCAATCGACTTTGATTTGTCTCGTCAGGCTTTCGCGTCAGGGTACGGGTAGGGATAAACGCACGGTCGCTTTGCTCAACGTGTCCGAACATTGGCGACGTTGTAACGAGGCTGCATTCGTGCCAATGACAGACAAGGCAGCAAAGAGTACAAGTGTTAGTGAAGGGAAATGATGCATGTCTGAGACGTGTTGTGGGGAGCGCTCGAGGCTACGAACGCTTGCACGTCGCGACGACCATTTTTACCCGACGACTGAGGGCCATTAGCCGAGCATTCGGGGCAGCGAAAAGGGGATAAAGTATACTTTGAATTGAAAGTCTGCCAGCAGGGACGCATAATTTCCATTCTTGCCAAGTTGGCCGTCCTCCAATCACAGCTCAAAAGCCTGTGGCAGAGTCGTCAAGCGATAGCAGTACACACCGTCTTTACGGCCCCCTCACAGGTCACTGAGGTAGTTGCGTTGAACATTTCATAGCTATTGGCGTTGCAAAAATGTGCGGCGGGGCCCCGCACTTTTTAGCGCAGGAACAACCCGAATTTCCTTTTTTGCCAACCACCCTCGAATGGCAGCTCTGACAATGGTAGGGTCATGATTCAAGCGGTAACGTTACTACATACCGTTTATCTCGACAACCAAACCAAGCGCCGCTAAAACGATTCATTTTCAATTGAAAAATGACATGGGTTGTTAGACAGACAGCGGAGGGAAAACACAACACTACGTATGTACCAGATTGAGAGGCATGCAAGGCGATGGGTAAGAAGAAGATGCAGTGGGAGAAACGATTGAGAGTACTCAGGATCACAAAGTTCACCGACAACCAAACAGTCCCAAACAGGTGCTTTTTTCGCACGATGACTTCAAATCGGTAGGCCATTCATGATGCGCAAGGCTTTCAACAGGAATTACTGCGGTCACGAGTACCATACACGAGGCAGGCTGCAGCATGATCCGGCTAGCTAACATGTACCGAGCCTACTGTATACGATCTAGCGCAAAACTTTCGCCGCGACCCTCAGGTGTGGGACCATGGCGGAAGTTCGATATCGAGCAAATATTCGGGACGCTGAAACGTGTACATTTTGATATCCATCATGATTGAACGCCGCCCAGACGAAAATGCCAGATGGGCCATGGGTGGAGTTGCGTCGGGTACGTGCTGAAACTTAGTTACTCGGACTCCGCACCCATTCTAAGTCCAGTAGGAGAGCCATACTGCCAGGACCTATGGAGCAGCGCCAGCACTCATCGCTTATATACCGTTCTCATCGGGGTTTCCAAGTGTGACCGAGGTCTGCAGCCGCTGGTTACCGGGCCCTGCGACGAGCTTGTTCAAGTCTCAAGTTCCACAGAAGATTACCGTCGTAGGGTCGAATCTGAAACTAGTACGATCTCCATAAATCAACGTTCTGCGCAGACCTCATCAGCTTCTCGACGTGTCCAATGGGTGGTCTGTGCAGTAAATTTCCGCGGCCGAGATATTGCTATATGGACAGCCAAAAATATCCGTATCTGTGGAGAACCTTTCCCGAAAGGTTCACACATATATAGGTCCAAAGCATCTGATACTTTTATGATCCCATCTAGAACCACCCTATCCCCCTCATCATGCCTCAAACCCTAGGGCAGATGTATCTCACTTGCGCATGGTTGGAGTCCATTTTCTATGGTATGACCAGATCGCTAGCCCCCATGTAGGCTGACTTACCACTTCGTAGGTGTCAAGTGCGTAATCATCTCGCCTATTTTGCATTGCAGGTCCAGCTAAAAGGTGTACAAGCTGCATGTTGTTTGGATTCTGCGTTCACGTCTTGACATCAAGTGGGACCTCGTCTTACAGGTGATCTCCGCTAGCTCCTAGCTAAATTTTACAATCCTCACTGGAAAAATACCCTAGAGTTCTCGCCGCAGCTATTGTGCAATTCTCGTTATCTACCGCTCATGTTATCGTCACACTCGTTGAACTGCTCCGAGCTTTCAGCCCCGGAGCTGATCCTGATGTGTACTACTCCAATCCGGGCGCGAGTAAAGCATTTGTCGTGGGATTTTACATCTATATCATAAATGTAAGCTCCTTGTCTTTTACTTCATACCATGGATGGACCGGGAGTAATGGGATTTAGACCTTTGTGCAAGAGCTGCTATTGGTATGTGCCACCCTCGCCAGACATCATTCTACTGACCGCGCGTCAGATATGGCGATTATACGGTCTCTGGGGACGGAAATTCAGAGTCTGCGTCGTTCCGGTAAGTGTCTCATTGCACCATTCTGACCAAATATTGTATTGAGTTCGAATGATAGTTAATTCTCTGGGCTGCACATGTCTGTAAGTATCGATCGTCGAGGGTGACAGAGGTTGAGCGTTCAAACGTTCAATGACAAAATTTCCAAGGCGTCGCGACAATTGCAGTATCCTGCTTTATGCCGACCACCGCTATGAGCTCACCCCATAACCTGCTTGCTTTTGGCTTGGCTGGATGGGGACTCGAGACTGCCACGAATCTAACAGCAAACTTTGGCATCGCGTACCGTCTCTGGAAAGCGGAGCGTAGGACTGCTCCGTTGGGTGCTCAAAGACACCTAAATTACCAGAGCACTATGCTCATGATAGTGGAGTGCGGCGCACTCATCACAACGTGCACGGTGATCATGTTTGGCCTATTCGCATCTGGCCACGAGTCTGGAATCGTGGGTGTCGGTATCGCGACGCAAATTGCGGTGAGATCCGTTGCGTTAGGTTTCTTTGCGTGCACGACTGATGAGAGGTTGCAGACTATATCACCCTTGCTCATTGTCGTACGCGTGGGCCTTGCTCAGACTCGGTCACGGTCACGTACGACTGGTGGACCGATAAACACGTATCCTCTGGAAATTAATGTACTTCGCACGGAAAACAGCGAATATTCCCCGCGGGGGACGGGAAAACATCAAGGTGCTTCTCTGCGAGATGGGGTTAAAAGTATTGCTGAGGAGATGTGACCCGAGAAATAGTACTATGTACATAGCGCTGAATCAAGGATGGATTATCCTAGTGATACCTCTTTTTTGAGAGAAAGGCACACAAATATTGACGGTATGTCAGGCTGGCAACCGCCTAAAGTGGTCCCGAGACACGGCACAAGGCGCGATACTCTGCCGCTCAAGAAGCCCGGTGAGATCTAATATAACAAGTCTTCGATATGATGCCAAGCAAGTTTCGTCGTGGTTGTGAATGGGGGGAGTTCTGAATCGCATCACTTGGCAACTAGTTTTCCGATCATTCTCACACAGGTTACCACTGCCAACCAGCGCGCACGAATTCAACGTAGTTCGCAACCCAACATGTTGGCTAGAATCAGGGACGAGCGTGAGTGTCTACGGAACGTAGTATTTCCGAGTAGAGCTGATATCACCCCAAGCGATTTACAGCGATTGTGCAAGTTCCCGTACGCCTGCGTGTCTTTGGCATCCAGAGTCTGGCTAGTTTCACCTTACAGTGATGTCATCGTACCATTCCAAACCCGCCATGGTTGGTATTTAAACCCCAGGCGCTCAGCCCTACCCTCTTTCTTTCAGAACCCCCAGACGCTGCGGCACGCTCCCTCCGTTATTTGCCATCTATCTTCTACTCTGCTCTACCTCTCTTCGACCTTCTACTTCCATCGATTGGGCTCAAACGCGTCTCCCTCGAGAATTTCGTTCGTTTCCACAGACGCACCGCCCAGGAAGGAGCTTGCCAAGCTGAGCATGCCCTGGGACATGAGGAAGGCTGGCGTTCCTAACGCAAACCCCATAGTGGTATGCATAGATGAATGATTTCGTGCCAGGCTTCCTGACGAACCCGCGCGCCATAGCCCCACCGTAATTTCTTGCAAGACCGAGGAGGCACCGTTTACTCAATACCGACCTTCCCAAGCCGAATAAACTCATCGCTCGTAAGGTCAAGTCGGCTAAGAAGGACCTCGGGCAACTTTTCAACATCGTGTTTCCGAAGCGCCGCGACGAGCCCACCAGAGGGCTTGTTGATTCGGTTTAGCAGTACCTGCTTGCTCGACGACAGCAACATGTCTACCTCCTTCGAGTTTTCATCCTCACTAGCACCGTCTGCAATCACCCTGGCAAATCAGACTGTTTCGCCTAGTCTGATTGAGTCCACGGCCCCAGAAGACTTGCCCAGTTCCCAAGTTTTCGGACGAGGAGCTTCAGCGAGAATTTGACAACTTCTCGTTTCATTCAATGTCCGGATGAGTGAACCTCGGGCGTCGGGTCACTGAAGCAAAACGCGAAGAACCGACTTTTCTCGATAGCCATTCCTGTCCCAAGGCTATCTTCCTACTCCTCGGACGATTCATTGGCAGACTCTGCTGCACACCGGGCATCAATGAACCTTCAAGTGTCTTGTTCTAGCGCTCTCTGCAGGGAATCGACAGCCGAACGAGGAGAACGAGGCAGAAGATGATGTGTTGGTTGGGCTTTCATCTCCTAACCCCCTACCGCAACACTTGCCGCCGAAGCAGCGATCATTCCGAGTTGTGCTCTAGGACTCTTGCTGCAGAGTAACACGAACGATTCTCCATCAGACGAGAAGCGAAACTGCTCCGATCCGAGAGTAATGATGTCTGGGAAATACGAGCCACCCCGGCCGGGACTCCTCATGTGCATCACTGAGGTGTCGCTCGCGATGAATACGAGATTGGATCCACTCTCTTTCAGACGTACTGTCTCAGTGGAGAAGAATCAGACGGCTCAAGTCTACTTTCAGCCTGTCCCTTGAATGTCTTTAATACTCTTGTTTGTCACATGTAGTGTGTATGTTTTCCCTTTCACATACTCGCACGCTTATCCAGCCCAGGATAGCCAGAGCTAGCGATCAACTAGAGTCAGGTGCCCGACATTCAAAGTTCCGACGCCATGCCGTGCCGATCATTGGACGTTTGGGATGACACGTTGCTTGGGCGAACACTAGAGTCCCAACTTGCATTCCTTTTTAGTGTCTGGATTGGAGTACATTGTACGTCCCCGCCACCCTGTCCTCTCTACTTGCTATAGAGACAACAGGATGGCGGGGACGTACATTACACAATGTGGGGAGCTGGTGGATGCACTGGATTCGCTGTCGGGGATGTTCGCTGTCGAGGTCTACGCGCAATGTAATATATCAAAATTAGTGGAGATTGAATATTGAATATTGAAGAGTTGAATCAAAGAGTGCACCAAGTTAGTGCAAGTACTAGGTGATGCGGATCGCTGTTGATGTATTGGATATCCGCACGGCTCCTGGGCTTACGAAGGAGCGGGGATCATATATGTTATGAAATCGTGGTAATTTTGAGAACGCAAAAGCCTTGCAAAGTGATAGGTGGGACCTAGACCTGGATCATCCAACTTAAAGAACAACTTTTTCGCACAGAGGGACCATAATCCGAGGTGAATGGAGGGTACATCTTCATGGAATGAATTGCTGGACGTGCTCTAGGCGTACGAATTCTCTATGAGTCTCCAGTATGAAATGTAGTTGCGACTAATCACATTCTTCGCCCTGTATGGTTCTTCCAAGTATTTTATCTCCTCAGGTGTGAGTGCAATGTTGATGGCACCTGAAAAGACATGCGGATGTCAGCGTGGTGCTCAAGGACACGTTCGAAAATCTGACCAAGGAGATCCAGTAGGTTATCCAACGAGGTGGTTCCAATAATAGGTGCGGTAACAACATCCCGAGCTAGCGACCAAGCAAGCGCTAATTGGCTATACTAGCTTCTTCTTGGAAACTCCCTCGGGGCGATACAATATCGCTGGTGAGGTGATCAATAAATAATACGGCACACCGGTGAATGATGTCTTTGTCGGACTCGTGTTGAATTGTACCGAGAAACGACTCCGAGAGTAGACATTAGTAGCTGGTCATCAACCCTTTTTCCCGCACTCGTGAGTCTGAGACCTGGCAATCCGAACCACCCAAAATGGGGGCTGAAGCAAGAGGCTGCTGGTAGGTCTCGCGTTTCTCCATGCCCACCGATCCGGAATTGAGTAAATAAAGCAACGACGGGGATATCACTTTGATCAGCAAGATTAGCCTCCAAGAGCGGAGGGCCTCGTACTATCCTTGTTCCCTCAGTTACACAGATGTAATAAGATGCAACAGCAACGCGACTACCCAAGGTCAAAGTAAGACCTACCACAGCGCGTGTCGTTCTTAGCCCTCAACCATATCCACCACAACCAAGTTCGACGTTTCGGCATGAACTAGGTTTGATTCCTGAACAGTGGAGCGACCCGAGTCCTCCGGGACGTCCGACGCGTCATCCTGGGGATCAGTTTCCTTGCCAACCACAGCGTCTTCCTGCAACACGGATGTGCCTGATTGAAACGATTCGGTGAGTGAACTAACGGTCGTCACCGCCATATCCAGCACGGTCTCGATACGTTTTCTCAGAGCTTCGCTCGAACTGGTCACAACCTAGAGGCAGGCCAGTATTATTATGAGCATTGTCATTGTCAACCCAACATGCTGAGAGGCGTACCAGAGAGACGAGATTGATGTGTGCGTCAGCATCGTCAACGCAGACAATCAGTGCTGGGTCGTGGCTTGTGTCCCCTCCTTGTTCGTTCTCTTGCTCGTCTTGGTCCGTTTCCTCAGGCATGTGCAGTTCCACCTCCCCGAAATGTGCCTCGAAAAACCAGGCAAGGCGTTGTATCCGGGTGTACGATGATCCTGAATCGGAGTCGGCATGAGGGTGTGAATGCGAGCATGACTGAGTCGTGACTATGGTCGTAACCGAATGGTCATTAACGATAAAAACAAACGGTATATTTGACACGTACGTTTCACAGATGCTGGACTCTTGTCAATACCCGTAATCAAAGCTAGCGTGGAATCGGCGATCATATCGTTGCTCGCACCAGAATCCCACTCCAGCGTTAATTCGTGTTCGCCCGTCTGCTTCACGTCAACTACACCCATAACCTAGAACTTGCTTCAGTAGTGACGTTACCTGGACTGAAAAGACTCACCCTCATCGTAGGGACCCCATGTTTGTCTAGACCTTCTTCTACATTGCCATACATTCCCTCTAAATGCCACCGTACCAAGTCCCAGCCGACGCCAATAACAACTCTCTGCCTCTGCGTTACGATCGTCGTCGAGAGTCCGGCAAAGTCTCGGAGGTCACGGGGGTCAAGGAGCGTGTATGAATAATCTTTTGATACAAGGAGGCCAGAGACAATATCGCCCTCCTGTGGCGCTTTCGACGCTAACGTACCGATAGCCTATTTCGAACACATCGTCGAGTGTGGTGGGAAATGAACAGTCATAACTCACTTTTGCAACGCGCTCGCCGCGGAACGAGAGCTCGAGTGTTTCTAGGTTTCGTGGAGTGTGGATTTTGACGTCTTCGTCACGATCCTTGTACCGAGCCGTCATGGCAGCACGCAGACGGCCCATCGCAGTCTGTTCGCCATGAACGAGGACCTGAAGGTTCCCAAAGTGTTCACTAAGCCAGTGCCATGAATGTCTGGAATCACCACTCACAACATGTTGCGCCTTGACTTGCTCGATAAACTCCGAATTTTGCGAATAATCAACATGGGCGCTGAAGGAGATATAATCCACGGAAATTTTCCGCGGTATTGAGTGTCCTTTGAGGGAAATAATTTCTTCAGGTTCCGTCATAATATCCTAGACAGTTTTGAAGCAATGATAAGCTGAGATTCTTCCGACATTAAGGTGGAAAACAACATGTGACATTTCGACAATACGATACACGATGAGAAGCAGGACGATGAAAGTCAGTTCCATTCCAACCACCACTTACCCGAGCGAGTGTGCCCTCGATGGAGTATCCGGTGATGATAAGACCGTTCCTCGGATCCGGAGCCCACAGTTCCAGTAGTTCGCGACTAGGTCCCGTTTGCAGGAAGCCCGGGCTAGCAAGCACAACGCACGGAGGGCCCTCAGCGATTTTCCGTTCCCACCCTCGTGGCTGAGGAAGGTTTGAGATGTGTCTACGAAAGACATGAGCATGATACAGTAAAATCGTGGCGACTAGGATACTTACTTGAAAACAAATGGATTGTCTCGCTTCGCAAACCTTGACCGAATGTTTGCATTCATCGTGTGTATATAGGTCTGGTAAACCGCCATACATTTCCTTGCAAGGCTTGACGCGTAGTATATCGGAACATTGTGAAGATCGGGGTGTTTTTTCCAATATTCGTCCAGAATGAGAAGCAGCTCCTGTGCTCTACCCAGAGCGAACGCGGGGAGCAGAACATGCCCTCCACGCCTGATGATAGAGTGTACTAGGCTCGTGAAGCGGAGTTCCTTTTCTTCTCGTCCTTCCAAACTTTGTACTCCATACGTACTCTCGACAATGAGTACATCTGGTCGAATTGGAGGAATCTCCGCTTTCACCAGGTGACGATCCTCTTCGCGAGAGTAGTCGCCGGTATAAAGAATTCTAAGACCTGCAATGTCAATCAAGTACATACAAGCTCCCAGCACATGTCCTGCGTGATACGGTGTGAAGGAAACACCCGGACACGGTATGATTAACTGATGTGCCGAGACTGGAATGATGGAAGAGAGCGACATGGACAGCTCCAACGGTGTGAACAAGGCATCGGACGACGAGGAACTGGATTGTTTACACTTGGATGTAGGATTTATGACAAGCATAGATGGACGACGAACCTCATACGAACAAAGTCTTGCATCATGAATTTGTGTACAGCTTTTGTTGGATGTGTCATGTACACTTTGCCTTTACCGTCCTTAAAATTGGTCTGTGAAGAAGTCAATGGAAGCAAGACATGAATAATATATCAAACCCGACCTTCTCCATAATGTAGGTCAGTGCAGCGGCATGGTCAAGATGGAAGCTGTGTGTCATGAATGAGTGTTCGGCCTGGACGATGTTTCACAACGCACTGTGTAATCAAGATGGCATCCACGGTGCTCCAGTCAAGCTCATCGACGAATGGTAGAGATGCCATTCCGCTGTATGCAGGGTGAACCCCGGCATCGCAAACTATGGTTTTCCCTCTGTATTGGAGTACACAACAAGAACGTCCGACCTCTTGACCAGCACCAAGCAAGGTCACACTCAGAGTTGGAGTGTCTGCCATGTTCTGAATCTCGTTGGGTCGTGACTACTTCGATTTAAAGGGTACGGTGTCTTCTGAGTTTTGGGGGCTGCGTCGGATAGTCGCCAGCAAGACCAACAAAGTTAAGCAAAAGCAGCTATCAAGTCGAACGTTGCATACGGGCGAACGCGTTACAAACGATCCACTTGGCAACTCCGGAAGGCCAAACACGCGGCTGACGTAAGCGAACCACTCCGCCTATAAGTGCAGTTGGCCAATCATAAGTTAGCTAGAATCCACCCAGTGCAAAGACTATGAAAAGCAGAACTAGCCGCAAGTCTAATCCCACCAAAGCTCGGTTCAGTACCAGCAAGAAAAACATTGATGTGAAGCAGGCTGCGAAGAAAAAGCACCAGAAATTATCCAAAGATCAGTCAGAACACGTTCGGGATGCTCTCAACCGTGATGTGGACCTCTTGTACAACGTAGGTGATTCGAGGTAACCCGAAACGACACACGACACGATTAACTAGATTTAGGCCTTGGAGAACCCACCTACGGCGTCACCGTCCATTCCCCAAACAGATTCCGTGGTTCCGTTGGCAGAGAGTATGCGGGGTCTAGGGAGATAGCAACGTGAGCTGCCAACGATCGGCTCTGCGGTCTTGCGACTTTGTGCGTTTGACAATGAAATAAAACATTAGCCGATGATCTGGCTCAGACTCCACCTCGCCGTACCATCTTCACGTCCAAAGCCAGGGCGATTTCTCGCATGAATCCATGTCCTCCTAGTCCATTTGCGCAAGAATGCGCTCTCCTAATTCCTCTCCTCTCTCACTTCCGAACTCCAAGTCGGGTCTGAGTCCCCCGTGACCTCAACTGTGCACTCGGACAGTCCGAAGGAGCCATGCTGTAAATTTGCCATCCATGCACAGGTACGGCAAGGCTGAAATGCCAAAGTTCACTAGGGTGAGAGGCGATGCAAGATCTTGATGCCATTTCTATGGTTCCAGACACCCCATGACGCGAGGCAGTCAGTCGCATCCGTACGTGCTCCCTCCCTCGTAATCCAGTGCACCAATTAACAGTGAAGCAAGCAACTCCGAACCCCTGTGTGGCCAATTCATGTATCCTAGTCTATGTCTACGACAACAACAGTATCAAAGTCCTCGGCATCAACAAAACACAACTATAACCTCCCTCTCATACCATCAAACGTGATATTATCCAACCTTCCCGTATTCTCGATGTTATTCCATTCAGGGGGCGATAACTTGCTGTAAGCGATGACCCACTGATCTTGAGTGGTAACGATCGTGAACTTTATGATATGATCGTTTCCCATACGATCTGGAAGGTCACGAGGTATCCCCCTAAAGAAACCTCTCACGTGGCCATCCTCAGATACGTCGACGTATTGGAAGCAGGGTTCATAACGGTTTTGTAATGCTCCGTCGTCGTCCTGTGGAAAACCGATGGACCGTTTTTTGATGGTCATTGGTAAGACATCGGCAGCAGAGGGCTTGGGGAGTGTCAAATCGATGCGTAAGACACAGCACCTACGAGTGAAGTAATCTAGAAGCGTCAATTCGTAGCCCCAGTGGTGGGGTCAACAGAAGGCTTCAAGACCTCAGCATTTAGAACACAGGTTTGTACGATGCCTTCATGGGTGAGGCGAAGGACAGGGTTGCCATTCTCAGCTGAAGACCCATCAGGAGAAAGTGTGAAAACTTGTATGACAGTCGGGTTGTCTCCCCAACGATCCCAGGAATACCAGAGATAGATGAGATGCGTATCTGTGAATGCCATCCGATAGTCCATCGAGATACAGGATGGGTCCATTTCGGTGAGCGTTTCGTCCTAGTGTCCGCAATAAACCATTTCATTTCAGATGCGTCACTCGTATAAGCCACCACATACCAGTTCAACACGGAGCGGGGGAACTTCATGAAATACGCGTGTTCGTGTATCAAATACCACGCCCCTAGGGATGGCCGGGATAAAGAAGAACGGTGACTTTCCACCTTCGATTTCTATCCCGCGTAACTGATTGGATGCAGGGTGGTGCATGGCAGCGGAGTAACACAGCTCGCCAGACTGGTCATTCAACCGAAACTCTAACAGCTTCCTGTGGGGAAATGAATGAAAACACGTCCAAGTGAAAAGCCCTCCGCAAAAAGACCCGAATAAGAGGACAGCTGCAGACATACCACCCCGCTAAATTCCAGAACTGCACCAACAAATACACGGCGAACTGTCCCTTCACAGGTTCCGTCGAAAACAGATACCAGGATGACACCTCCAACTCTTTCTCCTCCCACAAAACTTGCCGTTCATGCGTCTCGTCACCAGCGTTGACATCATGTAGCACGAATCGACAAATCTCGTCGCAGGAAATGAGCCATCGTCCGCAAAGGAGTTTAGAGGGCGCGCTTGGTTGCCCCTCGAAATGGATCTTGATGCTCGATACTTCTCGAATGGGTCGTGTCGTCCATGAGTGCGCGAGCTGTGCCGATTTTACAAGCGTCCGCTGGAGGGACTCGACCGACTGAGAGGGAGATGGTCCAGGAGGACGGGGGAAGGTTGCACGTGCATACAAGGCTTTCCAAAGCATAGCATCGTCGGTGATGGTACGGAACCACTTCGAAACCTGCCAGAGAGGGGTATAAGTATACTATGTGACCGGAACTCGCGATTTCAGCCAACAAAGAACAGATCTCGTACCGTTCGCCACCGGACGATATCTATCTCGAGCCTCGGTCCGTGTCATTGAGGATTTTGCAAAAGAGTTCCACTGAAAAGATGCATTGGGCGGTCATGTTCGTCGACGTCCGAACTTACAGCCGAATTCTTAGGAGTCTCCAGTGGTGGCGCTTATTGTAAACGCAAACATGAATTGAAATGACCGGCACCGGCCCATCAAGTCGTTTAGTAGGTCTGTCTTTGCTTCATCTGGCTCGCGCGGATGCGAGGGAGTCTAATGTTCGTAACGAGATAGAGATGCAGCGTGACTCAAGGTCGTGGCAGGCTCAGGTGAGACGTACATGTGCTTGTTAGAACTAGAAGACGCAGATACTGCTAGTGATGTAGTAAGGTATGATCAGGGCGAGTCCTCGGGTTATGAATGATGAAGAATGGTGCTAACCTCTCAACGTCGCATGTCCAAATGAGTTGAGAAGTGTGTAAGAAGAACCGCCGTACTTCAAATATCAGTACTTGTTTTATTCCAAACAATCATTGTCCGATAACATTAGGTAGTCTCGCCTCGTCGTGTTGCCAGTCCAAGAAGAGTTGTGCAAGTGTCACAGATCACGCAAGTAACCAAAATGCAGAGATAAAACCGTTTACTTTGTTTTATTGTACGCGGACATGTATTCGTCCTTCAACAAGGCCTCAACGCCCTCCACCATCGCATCCTCGCAGAGTAGCACAGTGAAATAGCAAACGTGTGAAACAAAGAAGAAGAAGAAAAGCAAAGAGATCAAATCATGTTATAACTCGTACATACAACAGATCCATACGAAATAGAGGGTGAGGGTGGAAAAAGAAAAAAAAAAAAAAAAAAGAGAGAAAGAAAAGGAAGCGAGATTTCGTTTCTAATCGTCCATCTTACATGTCCTCGTAATGCGGCTTGGGTGAAGTGATGGACAACTTTCCTTGTAGCTTCCGTTGTCGTAGGTTTTTCACTTCTGTGTTGATGAGATCGCGGAGCCGTTCGAGGTCGAGGCTGCGCTCTGCACGCGAGCCCATCAGCACGTTGCGCCAAATACCAGCGGCAGCGACCGAGTTGTCGATGTTGAGTTGCATCGGCCGGTGGAGGCGGACCATCTTTTGCATGAGGTGATCGGGGTTTGCATAGATTGCGCCCGGCCACGCAACACGGATTGCGAACCACCAGCCGAGGGGCTAGACTAGAATTAGCAGGTTCAGAGAGGTACCTGGAGATGTGCTCACCCGGCCATCGGGGAGCGTTCGTTCGGGGTATGAATCGTATGTTGTCAGTGCACCATCTGGCAAGGAGAATCTGCGGGACGAAGGTGGGTTCAAAAGCTTCACAGAATCAAGGGATGGATTATTTATACCTATGCACGACCCAGTGACTCGCATCCGAGCGATGCTTCGCAAGCACGACAATCAACCGCGGAGCACCATCGAATCCGAACGGCGCCCACAGTTCTCTCAGCATTCCACAGGCATCTCCGTGTCGTCCGTTGAACACAGCAGTGCTGATGGCATCTGCCACGTTGGGGGGTACGAACAATCTATCCACTTTTCCTCCAGGAACATCCGTCATCCGGCTCCTTACGTAGCGTTTGTACGTTTGTGTCGACCAAATGCTCAAAGCGACCTCATCAACTTGTTGTCCTCGAGTGGTGCTCTTGAGAGCTGCATCGATTTCGCTCATTGGCCATATGATAGCCCAATTGAGCAATCGTTGGTGAATCCGTTGCCAGGGCGGCGGTGTCGCTTCATTAGATTCATGCCCAGAGTTCCACAGCTGCGAGCTTTGTGAAGGAACAAGTTCTCGTCTGTTCGCTTCTTGAGGGACAGGTGGCAAGGGAGGAGATGGGACTCGGCGTTCGGTATAGTTACCGCCGTCCGGAATCTCTGGGAGACCGGACTCGGTAAACGCACCGTGGCCCTCCTCGTACTCCCCTTGATCATCTCGAGCAACCTCCCATGTCTTGTGAGTGACCGCGGACTGGCTTCCTCCAGGCTTCACTCTCAACTTATACAGCTCTTCTTCCAGGAATTGTTGTCCAGGAGAGTCATCACGGTCCGCGCTCAAATATTCGCGAGTCTCCGTTAGGGTCTGTGCTCCGAATCGCTGGGTACTGTTCCCGCCAGTGGTATATTCCTCGTCTACGCGGAGGAACCAATATGAGAATGCACCTCACAAACCCGCTTGTCACCACTCACCAACAATTTCGGTCTCGTTAGGTTGATACATCGACTCTGCCAAAGTGCCCGTCACTTGTGTGTTGATATTGACAGTCTGCGTGCGGGGTGTCTGTCCGTACTGGTCACCGCTGTCAGTGTACTCGGTGTCCCCGCCGCGGTACTGCTGACGCGAATCGGAGGATTCGGCATACGAGTGCTGGCTGCGAGGTGGGATAGATGCATTGAAAGACTGAGGGCTCAAGACATCAAGACGCTCATGCATCTTGATCATTCCATTCATCAATTCTTTGGCCCACTCAGGGGGCTCCTGCTGAACAATGGGTTCAACATAACGACCACAAAGGGTAATTAACGGTGTACTTACCGGAATTGTAGGTTCCCAGTCCCCGTCGAGGTGGACACTTGGGTCGTGATCATGGAACGACTTACGATACTGCTTGATCGACTGTGGGAAACCAAATGGTAAATGTCGCCGACTTCGAAAAGAAATAGAGCATTGATACCTCGGCATCGTACTTCATTCCAAGCTTCTTCACACGCTGTCGAACAGCTTTACGGAGCGCCTTCTTGACAACCTCGTGCGTGGTCAGATCGTCCATCTGGTGGAGAAGGATGCAAAGGTCCATATCATGGAAGTGAGAGTGCACAACCTCAGTTTCCAAAGCACTCGGCGCATATGAAGTGCGATCACCAGCACCACGTGCCGCTAGCGCTTGAGCAACCATCTCCTCTTCAGCCGCGTTCAGCGAGAAAGAGGGCGAGGGAGGACGCGAAGGCGTCGGGGTAGCTGCACCGTCCTCGTCACCGGGAGCTTGAGAACGTTGAGAACGAGATTGGCAAGACTGATGAGTGCGCTGCGTCAGTTGCGTATGATGGGACTGCTGGGTGACGTGTGTATGGTGGGAAACATTTGAGATCTTGCTTCCACCGCCATTCACCTGTGAATGAACCTGCGAAGCCACTTGAGAGCCGATCTGTGAAACCGTTTTTTGGGTCTGTGCAGCCGCAGCAGATGCGGCGTGGAGGAGATCCTCGTTCGTGGGAGCATGACGGTAGGGTGAGAAAGGCCTGCTGTGGTGTGAAGGCGACATGGGGCTTCCGGAGATACTCGCAGGGCTGCCACGTTTCGACGCGACCTCATCGTTCACTTGGGACGTGGTGACGACCGAACGGAGCCTCCGTCTCTCTTCTCGAGCCTCTTCTTGAGCTTTGCGCATCGCCTTTATGGGGGCCTGGCTTGGCGAATCAGAGGGGGAGATGCTGGGTGCACGGTGATGTGAACGGGGGGACGTCGGGAGTTGGCTAGTCCGTCCAGACGGACTCAGCAGGGTACTGGGTGGCAAAGGGGGATAATCAGTAGCGGCGCGGGACTGTGATTGTGATTTGGAACCAGCACGGGACCGTCGGGAGGGTGACATAGGCGTCTCTTCGGGGGCAGTGCTGCGGACAGTCGGAGCCTTGCTTGAGGCCTTCATTTGCTTGTGAGGGAAAAGGCAGTCAGATGCCAGAGCGTCCGAATAATATGAGACGTACTGCACGTCCGGTGACTGTTTCGTGAGACTCGGTCTCAGTAACGGAAGCCACAGATTTCTGAGACTTGTACTGGGCAACGCTCAGTTGAGAACGCGAATGGGACTTAAAACCACTCGAGGTCGAAGGCGGCTCCACGGTGATATGCAACGGCGCCGTTACCGGAGAAGCCACAGAAGTTGGCAGCGGGACCCTGGCACCGGTGAACGCGGAACCATTGACTTGGGACTAGGAAATCGATACATCATCAGCACGGCGTTCGTATGACGTGTGGCAAGAAAGGAAGCCGAATGCATCGGAACGTACCTCCCATGAGTTCCCCCAGGGAGGTCCACCGTTGTGAGAGGCATGATCTGGCAGAGGGCCAAAGTTGCCAAAGGAAGGGCCAGAATCAAAAGACTCGTAGTGAGGGCCTGGCGGATCATGAGGACCAGGTTCATGCTATGGATACGTAGTTGAGCACTGCGCGAACGCCGAGAGAAGCGAAGTAGGAGGAAGGGACACTCACAACAGCCGACCGAGCAGCGACGGAGAGCTCCGTTTTGCGGCCGTCCTGCACGTTTGAATTTATGTCATCGAAATCCTGATCGTGCTCGAGAGCGCTGAGCTTCGAAGAGTTGAGGGAACGAGTCGTTTGTGATTCTCGGAGGCCCTCTAGGTAGAGTAGAACTTGAGGGGAAGTGTGAGGAAGTGCACATGTATGAGAGATGAAAAACATACCTTTCTCATTGGGAGCTATGAGAAAAGAAGCGTGAGTGTGGGGGCGATGAAAGAAAGTAGGACGGACCAGGAGTGCTTGAGCGAAGGAGAATTGGACCGAGAGACGCTGAAGTAGCGTCGGCGAAAGACATGATAAAGATAAAAAGAGGAGAGAGGTATCGCAGGCGCAGTCGAGTCAAGTAGCGCTAATCAAGTTCATGTTCATGTTTCGTCTTCTCATGTTCATGTTCGGGGCCACGCAATACAAATACACCCAAACAATTTCCCCATTGTTCCCCACAGCGACCAACTCACTCATCTATTACACAACGTACGTCTTACACCCGCTTGCTCGTCGAGCGATCGCACAGTCACCTCAGCCATCTCAAGGACAGACTCGACGCGCCGTCTAAGCGTCTCATTCACGCAAGTCACCACCTATCCCACGCGGAGCAGAAACGGCCGCATCAGCACATGCACTCGCCGCACCATAGCAACCTACCGACGACACCAAATTAACACACGCTTCCCCCTCGTCGACTCGGACAACCAAGATAGGGTCGTGGTCCGGGTCCGAGCGCAACTCCACCTCCCCAAAGTGGGCCTCTAGGAACCAACCAATCTTCTCGTTCCGCGCAGACGCGTCTACATGGACCTGCGCGTGCAAGCAATGTGACGTCACTATAAACGCGCGTTTATCACCGGAACATTCCAGACACCATCAGCGAAATACCTTACACTTGACCGATGCCGGGCTCTTGTCCGTACCGGCTAACAGCGCCAGCGTCGCATCAGCGATCATGTCATTGTTAGTGCTGGACACCCATTCGAGTGTCACTTCGTGCTCGGCCGTGTGCTTCACGTCCACCACGTCCATCACCTTGCTCACCATCAGCGAACGTCCCCGTCGAATTCGTGCGAATGCAAACCCTTATCGTTCTCACTAGGTTTCTGTCCACTCGCTCCTCGAATTTTCCAAACATTCCCTCGAGATGCCATCGCACCAACTCCCAAGCGACACCTATCATGAGCCTCTGTCTCTGCGTCACGACCGGCATGGACAGTCCCGTAAATTCTTCCAGGTCCTGCGCATCGAAGAGTGTATAGGAGCAATCCTTCACCATGACCACGCCAGACAATATATCACCTTCCCTTGGTGCTTTGGCAGCAAGCGTCCCGATGACCTAGCACGAATGTGACCTTGTCGAACACAATAGAAATGGATGAAAAAACGGACTTTGGCAACGCGCTCATGTCGGAACGAGAGCTCCAATGTTTCGAGATTCCCAGGAGTGTAAACCTTGCGGTCGATACCCCGCTCTTCGTACCGATCCTTCATAGCCGCGTGCAAGCGAGCCATGGTGGTTTTCTCCCCGTGAACCAGGACCTGCCAAAGACATTACTCCGCGGCTCCCTTGCGAAGAATAGTTCACTTGCAACATGCTCTGCGTCGACGAGTTCGATGAATTCCGAGTTCTGTGCGTAGTCGACGTGAGCACTGAAGGATAGACTGTCGACTGAGATCTTGCGTTGGACCCGTCCACCTTTCAAGGACAAGATCTCGGCGGGCTCGTTGAGAATGTGCTGCGAAATCAATGGGGTGAGATGGATGATTTAGAATCACTCGAGGAGAGCCAAAGAATATAGATTGCGTTACAAGTAGGATATATATTTTAATATATACTACGACCGTTCTGCGACTACGAAACCCACTACTTACCTTGGCCAAGGTACCTTCAACAGAGTATCCAGTAATGATGAGACCATTCCGAGGTTCTGGGGCCCAGAGCTCAAGTAGTTCTCGGCTGCTACCAGAGTCCATAAACCCAGGACTCGCGAGTGCGACACACGGAGGGCCACCAGCAATTTTCTGCATCCAGCCCCGCCGCGGGGGAACACTCGAGACATGTCTGCGAGAATCTATGAATACACTATATGCGACAAGCGCGCCCGAAACACTCACTTGAACACAAAAGGATTATCCCCCTTTGCAAATCGCGATCGAACGTTGGCGTTCATCGCATGTATGTGCGTCTGATACACAGCCATGCACTTTCGTGCCAGACTAGACGTATAATAGATCGGGACAGAATGCAAATCAGGATGGTCCTCCCAGTACGCGTCCAAGATGAGAAGTAACTCCTGCGCCGTCCCAAGCGCGAATACGGGCAATAACACATGTCCGCCGCGTCGGAGAATCTCATGTACGAGCGTCGTAAATCGCAGTTCCCTTTCTGCCCTCATCTCAAAGGTGTGCTTTCCGTGGGTACTTTCGGCTATGAGTACGTCGGGTCGGATGGGAGGGATTTCCGCCTTCACCAAGTGACGGTCTTCTTCGCGAGAGTAGTCGCCAGTGTATAGGATTTTAAGGCCTAGGATGTCGATCATGTACATACAAGCCCCGAGGACATGTCCTGCATGGTAGGGAGTGAATGAGACACCGGGACACGGCGAAACCTGCTGATGCACGGAGACTGGAATAACAGAAGATAATGACAGGGACACCTCGGCGGTCGTGAAGAGGCTCCCAAGAGAAGACAGACTTGAGACTCTCGTTTAAGAATAAAGTAAGGAAGAATCAAGTTGGCGACGCACTCGGCACTAAGAAGGTCCTGCATCACGAGTTTGTATACCGCTTTCGTGGGGGGTGTCATGTAGACTTTGCCGTTTCCTTGTCTGAAATTGGTCTGTTGGTGGGTCAGTGAATCAGTAAGTATGCCACATGGCACTTCACTCGACCTTCTCCGTGATGTAGGTCAATGCGCCCACATGGTCAAGATGAAAGCTAGAGACGGTAAGATACCAGAATAGCCAGAACGAAACGACTCTCTCGACGTACTGCGTGATCAGTATAGCGTCGACAGTGCTCCAGTCTAGGTAATCCACAAAAGGCAGAGCCGCCATTCCAGAGTGACCGGGATGGATGCCCGCATCACAAACGACAGTTTTGTCTCGGTGCTGTAGTACAACACAGGATCTGCCGACTTCTTGACCAGCACCGAGGGTAGTCAGTCGCAAAGTGAGTCGGTCTGACATTGCTGCGGAAGACGGTGACGGGTAATAATGATGACTCTTACAAAGCTATCAATATGTATAAGAACAAGAGTAGTCGGTAATTGCCGAGTCGTCGCGTACAATACTCGTACGCGTCACCGACTGCATCTCTCAACGAGACCATGGTATGCCTCGGTTTACATTCAACTCAGACCATAGCTAACAGCGCCTATTGATCTCGCCAGGCCAGAAGATACGATAGTGCGTAATATCCCTCTCCAGAATGTACAACGACCAACCCGATCATCTACAGGTCGAACAACCATATTCTCTCCAGAGGGTACGTCCTTGATCACCCTCACAAACCAGCGGCGTGCTCATTTCCATCTCACAGGTCGCCTATACCAGAGTACGTCCGTCTCATCCCCTCCACCCAACCACGCTGGAGCACGATGATCACCTTTCACAGTCGAATATGCGATGGAAGCCATCTCGCACGCAGGCACCGTCCTCGGTGTCCTCGCCAAGGACGGTATCGTCCTTGCTGCGGAAAAACGTGTTACAGGCAAGCTCCTCGATCTCTCCAGCGCCAAAGAAGGCAGCGGATACGGTGGTAGCGGCGAGAAGATGTTCTTGCTCAACTCGTGCGTCCCATCCAAACTTTCTTTTCCTTGACAAAACGGTCCCCCGCTGACACATGTCTTTGCGGATCCGCCGGATACAGAAACGTGATCGGCGGTGTCGCTGGGATCACGTCCGATGCCAACTCGCTCGTCAACTTTGCGCGGACAGTGGCGCAGCAACATTTGCTGCAGTACAACGAAGATATACCTGTCGAGTTACTCGCACAGCGTCTTTGCGACATGAAACAAGGCTATACTCAATACGGTGGTATGTCCACGCTCGTGCAACCTGCTTCGTTCCTTTCACAGCTCTTCCTTCTAGGTCTTCGACCCTTTGGCGTCTCCCTCCTCTATGCTGGATATGACCCACACTATCGCTTCCAACTTTATCATTCGGATCCCTCAGGGAACTATTCCGGGTGGAAAGCAACCTGCATCGGCGCGAACAACGGAACTGCCCAAAGCCTTCTCAAACAAGAGTACAAAGACGACATTGGTGTCGATGAGGCCATCGGGCTCGTTCTGAGAGTGATGAGCAGGACTATGGACAGCACTACCTTGGGGAGTGAGAAACGTCAGTCTCGCTCCGTTTCGTCTGTTCATCACTGTGCTGATCCGTCGACGGTCGGGTTATGCAGTGGAGTTTGCCGTGTTGACGTATGACGAGGCAGCCAAGAAACCCAAGGCCAAGATATACAATCCATCCGAGATTGATGCGCTCCTCAAGGCGCATGATCTGGCGAAAAAGAACCAAGATACAGAGATGAAGTCATAGGTGGACTCTTGTACTTTTTTTAAAAACTCTCGCAATGCGTCGATGATGTTGTCGCGGCACCAATGTTTGCTGAGCATGATTCCATTACAACCGAGTGACCGAATCCAGAAGACGAGGTAGGAATGTATATACATGGGACAGGAGGATCCTTTGATCGTTGTGACGGTATACGCTAATGACACGACCCGCCCTTGGTGTCGAATTCCACGAATCCACTAAAGAGATAGTGTCCGATAGCACTGCCGGCGACGACCGCAAGGATAAGGTATGCCTGGGACGGATTTCAGAGAACCAACGACGACAACGATTTGAACGACGCACGTTGTAGGTCATGAAGACCAGCATGATGAAACACGACAACGACATGGAAATGCCGTACAAGACGGCACGCAACGTTCGATAGTACACTGGTATCGCCGCGCTGCTCGTCGGGACGGCATGAAGCAAACGGTTTAGTTTTAACACATGAACGCCTTTTTTTTATTCGTTTTCGCAGCGTGAACACGCAGCTCACCCAGCATATTTCGCTTTCCTGGTACTCAGCAATCCCCTTTCTTCCCCCGATCGCTCGGGCGTGTTCCGCCCGCTCACGGGACTCGCAGCTCTCTTTCCCTTGATGACCTTTTCGCGAATCCGTACTTCCACACCACGTTGGAAGAGACGGAGATATTCGTACAGCATGGTGATGAAGACGATTGCGGCAAACGAGAGGACAAACTCGGCGTTAGAGCGGATGTGCCATGAAGGAAAGACGATGCATGTGTCGATGATTTGGGTGTTCCAGAGCATGTTCATGGAGCACATGGCTGGCATGTCGTGCCCTTCGTGCCCGCCGTGGTCCATTTCTGAGTGTGCGTTGATGTGGTGGATAAGAAGCGTTTGGTGTGGCTATACAACCGAGACGTGGTAAATGAATGTTAGATAACGATAGGTTACGACGACGACGACGACGAGCCCGATGCATATCTCCGTCAATGCCCCTGCCAAGACCTAAACATCTCAACGACCCTCTGGACCTGCTCCTCCGTGGACATCTCCACTGACACTGTCACCACCCCAGGTTCGTCTTCCGGACTCTCCAACGTGTTCAGCTGACTCTCCAACATACCCACCTTCATGAAATGACCCTGCCGACGCTGCATGCGCGCCATCAACACGTCCTTGTCGCCCTTCAAATACACGAAATACGTCGGGAATGAAGACGCGTCCGACACGGACCCTGACCTGGGCGTCTGCACCGAGGGCGGCATGGCGTCCTCCCCTCGCAACACCGCACGGTACGCCTTCTTCAACGAGGAACATGCAACAATCACCCCCGGCCGCCACCGCGCCTCCTCCTCCTCACCATCGTCTCTGGGTGTCGTCGCCGCCAGATCCAGCACGCGCGCAATCGCAGTTTTCCGGATCGTGTCGAGCCAGGGTTGGCGGTCGGCATCGTCGAGGGGTTCGCCGCGCGACATTTTGGCGACGTTGGCGGCCGGGTGGAGGTCATCGCCGTCGATAAAGGGGAGGTGGAATAGCTTGGAGAGGGCCGCTCCGAGGGTGGATTTACCTGTCCCAGACACACCCTGATAGCACATTAGCGATACGCGCCAGAGCAGGAAGCAGAAAAGAAAGGGGGGGCTCGCCTTACAAGCGAGCGGCGCCGAGATCGGATACTTGAAAAGAAGCCGGTGCCTACCATCACAACGATAAATACCGCTCCAGTGACATCGGAGGGATTTGGAGACGCTACTTGAACGACAGCCGGAGTGATGGCTGGCTCGTCCGTGCCGCACATCACTTTTTTCCTTCAAGAAATGAACTTCGAGTGGTCGTTTGAGTCGACGCCGCTAAATTGGCAGATTGCGCAATCTGCCAACACACAGATATTTATATTTGCGAACTCACACGGCGTTCACCCTAATCACCGGTTGAAACCACTACATGTCTAGATCTGGGGTACATACACAGACGCTGGACGTCGCATGTCATGACGGAGACCGACATCCAAGGAGAAACTTCCCGAGTGAAACGGGGGAGATATCACATCCAACTCGGGGATACACAAGGTCACGTAGGAACGAATAAAATGCATGTATGTTATGGGGGGTAAAATGGGTAAAATGCAAATCAGATATAGCTGAATCAGTGGAGCAAAACAGTAATATTGTGGCTGATACATCGACGGCAATTAGGAAAACACCCAAGCAAAGGAATCCAGTTCCCAGAGAAAAAGGGAGAAAGCAGTGCTACAGCAAGTCCGTTCAGCTTCGAGTACCTTCGGGTGGTGAGCGTGCCTGTGGGGGTGTCGAAAAGTCGATAGCGTTGTACGCTGGCGGCGGAGGTTCGTATAGACAGTCATATGGGCCCGAAACTTGGTCCCCCTCCTCGTCGTCAACAGCGCGCCGACGGTGTGCACGAGTGATATTCCGCATCCAGTCGATAACTTCGTCAGGATCTTTCTCAAGCCGTGCTCGTCTGGCACGTGCAGCCCCATCATTCTGTGTCCCCATCGATGGTCCCGGCTGAGCAGTGGACGGCCGAACCAGAGTCGAGACTGGCGGAGACTGGGAAGCTACCACCTGCGACAGCGAGTGCCCATGGTGTGGGTCCGTCGACGACGACGATCGAGAGATCGACGCCGGCGTCGGCGGTAGGCTGCGTTGGTGCGTTTGTGAGAGCCGCTTCGCCTCAGTAGGCCGGATTTGTGGTTGCGGAGATTGAATAGGCGACTCTCGAAGTGGAGGTGTTGGCAACTGTCGCACGTTCCACCCCGACGTTATACGTGTAAGCAAATTCTGATTGATAGGATCGCCTTGATCATCTACGGACGGTATCGGAGATAGAGTGTAGTTGAGCTTTGGTGACGAACGTGAACGATGTAACCATGGCTGAATCGATGGCGGAGGTTGACAGGATGAAGGGGGAGAAGGCAGTTCTCGCCGGGCACCCGGCAGTGTTAAAACGGGAGACGTAGAAAGCGGCATACATTCCGAAGAAGGCATGGGGGAAAGAGTGCCTGAAGAGAGTGGTGGGGGTGAATCAACACGCCTAGCTGGAATCCCGCTGCGAGGAGCGGTTCTGTCAATGTCATCAAACAACGACGACGCGTCATAGAATCCTGTTGAAGGGGCAGAGGAGGGAGTGGGAGGGGAATATGCTGACTCGGATGAAAAACTAGTTGCCGTACTGGGTCGCGGCGGAAGATCGAAATCGTCAGCTGACTGCGGGCGCAGAGAAGGGTAAAGTGGTTCCCCATATAAAATTTTCCGCCACTGGCGTATGGACGTCGACAATTGCGGCGGTTCGGAGGTGTCGAGGACATCGGCATCTTCATCACGGTTGACAGTACCTTTATCAAACGCTGGCGTTTTAAGCGAGGGATATAAGGGTTCTCCGTACATAATTTTCCTCCATTGCCGGGCTGAGGCACGGGTAGGGAAAGTAGTCCCGAAAGGCGTGTCGGCTGACTGACCGTCGAGCGAGGTTGGGTTGCGAGCCATAGTCATCCAATCTTCGGGCTCGGTGACAAGCAGCAGAGCGGTGACGAAAAGGTGGTCGAGTAGAAAGAGAGATATACCTGCATGGTCAAGCCGAGGCACAGATCGATGGAAGCTACCCAAGGTCCCGAAGACCTTTAGTCTGGGTGCTGTGTCGGCACTGTTAAAGGACTCCAAGGTTGCCACAGCACCCTTGCAAGTCGCTGTCGTGCACTAGGGTAGATTGGTCAGACCGCGGATGTACTCCGACTAGGAGACACATACCATGTATATGTTCCCCTCTCGCTTCCACTTGAGCGCGTGGGGATAATACGGTATGTGGAATTTGCGTGAGCTGGTGGAGCAAACAGCGGTCAAGAGCTGTGCAGGAATACACACAATAACAGATCACTGACCTTCCTAGGCCACTATACTTGAGCAGACTCGTTGTTTCTCTCCAGCGGAGGTCGTCTATTTGGATTGTTGCGGCTTGTGTATGATCCCTGCCCTTTCCTTTGAGTGGAAGATCCTTGGGCCAGCGTATGTCGGCGATTTTGGCAGAGCTGTCCCAGGGATCCGAGCGCCAAACTGTGGTAGATGAGCCGACGGTCTCTACGGCATAGAGAGGTTTGTCTGAATCGGTGTCCATGGCGACTGCATCGAGGAAGGAGGTGGAGGAGAGCTGGAGGTCAAGGAGTGCGGGCTTTTTCTGGTTGCTAGTCATGTCATCTGCGATTTCGAGACGGTGTAAACGTGGAAAGATATTTGAGGGCTTGGAAGAGGACGTGGGGGAATACGATGACTCGGGTGTGGTGGGCGCTCTGTTGGGACCGGGAAGGGGGGAAGAAGTGGTTTGCGAAGGGAGGTTTAAGGCACGATCAGATGGGGAGTGGGAGTTTGCAGGCGGGACGGCGAAGCCTGTGAAGGATCGGGACAACCTCTGTATTGGAGGTGGGACAAAGTATGCGTTGGAGGGCTTTTCTGAATCGCCGGGGGAGGGGGAAACTAGTGCTCGAGACATTGTATGAAAGAAGGGTGATAAGAAGGAAAGCGATCCAGGCTCGCGGGAACGGGGATACTGCAGCCGTGAGGAGTGGGCCGAAAGCGGTGTCGGGGAGGGAGGTGCTGTGGACAGCGAGGGAGAGAGTGGTTGAGCGCTGTCGGTGTCGTTGTGGTCGTCGTGGACAGGATGAGGGAGATGAAGGAGATGCGTAATAACACGCTCGCTTACCGGATGCCAGAAAGCAGTTACGTCCATGTAGCTAAAAGGCACATGAGGGCACTCGCTCAGTCACTCGCGCGGTCATCGGACGGAGATATCCACCACCGACAATGTCAAATGTCGACCTCCCCACAACCAACGAGTAGATAAACTCATATACCCCGATAGGAAACTTGCTATCGACATGAACCCCGGTGTTCGAGGACCCATTAATGTCACCAGATCGGCTACTTGGTATCTGGCTTCAAGTTGCACTACATAGTCGACATCGAGTCCAGCTGGATCCTCGAGGGCTTGCTATTATCCGACCCTTGAAGCTCTACCGTAACGCTTGACGACCCTCTGCACGACTAGCAGAACCCGCCGGCTCGTCTGCATGATTTCTGATTTGTTGGTTACGTTTCGTTGCCACCTCCTCTGGCAACTACGAATGTATTTGTGGCTGGGTGGTGCCAAATATACACAGCACGTCCAAACAAACACCACCAGCGCGTCCGTATCTTTCTAGTATCCGTTCCACAATCATATACGTACCGCATTCGTATTGACGTGTCCCGCAACCCCTGCTAATTTTCGGAACATGTCTACCGCAGCTGGGTGCGTTTTTATTTACCCCATCGCGTCGCTATGCACTCCATGCGAACCCGGTACTATTTGTCAGAGCACCCTCCAACGGGGTGAGTGCAGGCGTACCATCGCCAGAGAACAAAAACAAGGGCAAAGGAAAGGGTGCCGTCACTTCACCTGACGTATCCATGGAAGAAGACGACGAAGACGACGAAGAGGAGGACGAGGACGAAGAAATGGAAGAGGTGCGTGAGACATCCCCCCCTCGCTTGTCCCTTCGTACTTGACGTCTTCCTATCCGTAAACTTAACCTCGTGTGTTTCAGGAAGAGGATGAAGATGAAGAATTCGAGGAGATTGACCCATCCGCGATCGTAGGTCGGCGCACACGCGGTGTGAAAGTCGACTATACCTCCAAGGAAGCCCTCGAAAAAGCTGGTCTCAAACCAGACGAAGAGGAGGAGGAAGAGGAAGAGAAGTAGACGCATGACCCGCGTACTTTTTCCCTGTTGTCCGACCCTCGCATCCAGTCCGTAAAGCGCGTTTCAGACGGTGAAAACAAAGACTTGGATATTTGTGCTTTCGCACTATAGGATGTACCCTAAGTATTTGTGGCGTCCATGTAGGTCAATGTGTATCCCCTCCCATTCATTGTACGTCATTTCCGAGCAGACGACAGGGGTTCCGTCGGTTATGAAAACCAGGTCGTTGGCAAGATAGCCGACCCCTTGACGCGCCGACTTGCACGGAGCAAGTTAAATTTTCCATTCACATACCAACCGCCACATACGTGGGCATCCGCTTCCGATAACACAATCGTTCCTGACATCAGAATCAAACCATCGTATATTTGCACCGACTACAGACAGACCAACCAACGCATCCGAGTGACAAAAAGGTGAAACCCACATCACAAATCAGTGACCATGACCAGCACCCATACATCCCAAGCGCTCACCAGAACACACACCGCATCATTCATTTCATCAAACCCTCGCGGGGAGAAACAAACAAACGGGTGTGACTGGGATATCAGCATCAAGAGTATGAGTGACTTGGATGGAACTGTCCGGAACGGGGCGACAACGGGGGTGGTAGGATCCGAGGTGGTGCATGTCCACGACAAGCTGAGTATCCAATGTCAACAGAAGGATGATCAAGAGACCAATAGGACAGGGTAGAGTAGTAAATAGATAGAGCCAACTGACGAGCGGGATTATAAGATGCATAGTCCATGCGTTCAATGGAAGAGAAAGCATGATGGCCTAGAGAAACATACACAACACAGCGTCAAGCTGCGGGGTTGTTTTGGTTTTCCGAGCGCAATGGAATCTCAGTGTGCTCGTGACGATAGGAATCAAAAGACACTGACCCCATCCCATGTGAGGGCACCTGAGAAATCCATGTCAGCGTCAAGATTGACGTTGGAGTGCAGGACCGCATCGATAACGACATCCTGCGCATTCGGAAGCATCTCTAGTAGCTTCTCCATCTCCTTCTCTGCGCGGACTTGTTCTATCCAGTCGACAGTGTCAATACCATGCATGCCAATGTCCACGCCAAGCCCATCATCAGAGGGACTGGTCGCTATCTTGGTCAGCACCTCCTTGCTGAATACATCTTCTGACGGAGCGCTAGAGCTTGGAAGAGTGCTAGAGCCAAGCGGCGGCGACGCGAGGATCTCCGCGAACAGACGCGTGATGACAGCATCTGATGCTTCCCCGTCTTCGGACTAGAGGGGGGGGGTGTCAACGAGATGAGAAAGTCCGAGCACAGGTACGAACCTCGGTCGCATCACCGCCCGACATCTTGTTGTGCTCGCCGGTCCCATCACCATCTGTGTACCACCCACCCGCTGCAGGGTCACCGTTGAATGGCCGACGGTGTTCGCCACCCGTGCTAGGTGGCGAGTGGGGGTATTATTGGCTAGGGAAAGGTCGAGCGACGACTCTCTGGGCGAGGCAAGACATGAGTCAGTTGCTGGGAGAGCGGGGCTCTGAGGGAATTCAAATGAATCGCCGCTCGAAAAAAAGATAGGGCTGTGCACAGGAGTCGAGGATGGAGAGAGTAGCAAGGATGGTGCCGAGGATAATGTAGTGGTGTTTGGTGATGAAGGGGATGGAGTCTTGGAAGACTCTAGATTTGATGTTGGTTGTGAAGATGATTGGGAATGTGGCGAGACGATTGGCGCTGGGCTTGTTGCTGGGGGTGTGGGTATGCTCGAGGTAACAGTAGGATTACCCTGCACTGCCAATGCTCGCACGACGGCTTCGTAACCTTTTTCGAGTGTCCGTATTCGTTCACGCAACTCCTGGTTCTCGCGCTCACGTTGCTCTTCCTGCCGTTTGCGCTGCTGCTCCTGTTCGCGCTCGATGATGGCGACGTCCGACTCCGAGAGAGTAGCGACGGACGGGGACGGGCTGACGTGAATACCGGCGCGGAGACGTCTGTTCTCCTCTTCGAGCTCGGCGACCCTGCGTTCCAGATGAACGAATTGTGCTTTTCGACGGTCGCGCGAGTTCTGCGCGGCTATTCTGTTGCGGTGTGCACGAGCCTCTTTGCGTTCCTCAGGTGTGACGGCGGAGCGAGGTCGTTTGCGGGGAGGCTCGTCGCTGGGGCGAGGACTAGAAACTTCATCGATGGAAGAGGCGGGGGAAGCAGGGCGCTTGAGGGAGGAAGAAGGGAGAGAGAGGGAGGAAGGGTCGACATAAGCGCAGTGTTGCGTCATGGTGGAAGCTAAGGGTAGGAAGGGAAGGACGAATAAAGATATGGTCAAAAAGGACTGCACATGCTGTCTTGGTGGAGACGTGGCTGCTGGAGAGCTGCAGAGGGACACGTCGACAGACACGTCGCACTTTATACACTCAACAACACATTTACAAACACGACCACACTATCGGACCGGGGACGGACCGGGCATCGCTGTATAGGAGACGCACAGCCAACACCCCTATCGCTCGGAGCGGAATCAATTCAACGTCCATCGAGCGATCACTTTCAATTCGACTCTCCTGACCCCAATCTATGATATATATACGCACAGATGGAGTCCCTCCTCTCTCTCTCCAGTCCCCGCCATGTTCTCCAGTTTCAAGCAAAGATATCTTGACCATTGCTCTCCCCCTCCGCAAGAGCAACAGTCGCTTCTGTCCCGGACCGAGTCTCATGATCAGGTATGTCAAGGTCGTACCTCCTTGTAATATGCACTGATCATTGGCATCCCAGGACTATTCTGACCAGACGAATGATGTCGTCGCTCAACCACACTGTGCCGTCGCCACGGCAGAGACAACCTATGTTGCGGGCTGCACTTGTCCTTTCTGCAGTAGGCACTCCGTACGTGCAGCGCCGCTCATTACCCTGCTTCTGCTCACATTCAGTCAAAGGAAATTGAGGACGATACAGACCCAGGACGTACCCCCACCAGGTCCCGCTCGCGGAGCTATGCTCGCCGTTCGCTTCCTTCAACTCGCAGCATCGTACAAGTATTATACCCACCATCATATCTGGGTACCCCTCGCCCCTTCCCTGATCCCCCATCGTACTCCCCGAGTGATTCTCCTCCTTACACTCGAGGGGATGACACAGAGTTTCCTCCATTGATATCCACGACAACCAGTACCGAGGGAACGCCCCTACCGCCTAGCCGCCCCGACCCCCTGGCCCAGGATCCTTCACTGACTGGAGTCCCATCTCAAGGAACTCCTCCCAGTAGAATCCCGCCAGTAGACCCCTATCCTCCTATCATCACCTTAGGCGGAGATGTCTCGGAAGAGACCGAACTACTCCCTACTTATTCCCGCTTCGACCAGCGTCGGCCACGCTTCCCCGCCGCGCACGATGTCTTGGGTCCGTATCCTCCGTTGTCCTTTTTTCGTCAAGCTGCACCGTGAAAAGCTTGTACATCGGACTAGTTGCGAGTTGACAATGGACGGTGTTCTAGATCAGTGTGTATCTATATCTTATTTGTTGCTAGAATTTACATAGTGCTAGCCATTTACTTGTATCACTACATAGTCTCATTCTTAAATTGTCGCTTAGTCATTCACCCCACGCCCGTAACTCCCATGTCTTCGGCGACGCTTCCGTGCCGTTGAGCAGGTCTTTACTAACGTCCGCTTTCGCATGCAATGTTGTTCCGAGTATCTAGAACAAAACTTTTGGCCGCCGCACAGGTCCGTCGTATGGCCACCGTGTATGGCTCTTCAGTCAAGCACAAGAGGTGGGCCTATGAATTTATTCGGGAGTCTCACAACATATCTCACTCGGTGCGGCAGTCCCACAGGTGTTCAGCTCGTTCTTCCTAGTATTTTTTTCAGTGTTTCTGACATCTTGCCCAGCTATCGTTATGCTGAATATGGGCGGACCATCCTCGGTACGCGGTCAGCAACTACATTCACGCGTCCCACTCACCCTTCACGTGGTTTCTCACAGGTACCGGAGACCCATGACTTTCTAAAAAACTTGTTCACGGACGGAGACCTCATACCATTACCGTTCCAGCGTGTTCTTGCACCCCTCATCGCTAAACGACGGACACCCAGAATCGAAAAGCAATATGCCGAAATAGGCGGAGGGTCGCCCATCCTTCGGTATACCGAATATCAAGGTGCCGGGATGTGCGCGTTGCTCGACGAACTCCATCCAGAGACCGCTCCCCACAAGGCGTACGTGGCCTTCCGTTATGCAAACCCACTCACACAGGAAACTGCCCGCCGCATGAAAGCCGACGGTGTGAAACGTGCTGTAGCGTTCACACAGTACCCTCAGTATAGTTGTAGTACGACAGGAAGCAGCTTGAACGAACTCTTCAGACGAGGAAGAGCAGGTGAAATAGGAGACGTTGAATGGAGTGTGATTGACCGCTGGGGCACCCACCCCGGCTTCATCGAGGTGAGTACGAGTTGGGGTCGCCGTTTGCCGATTTACCCAGTATCGCGGTCCAGGCTATGGCGCAAAACATCGAGGCCGCGCTACAAAAATTTCAGCCGTCCGATCGCTCTGACGTGGTACTATTATTCACGGCGCATTCGTTACCCATGTCAGTGGTCAATCGTGGAGATCCGTATGTTCTCGAAGTGTCAGCTTCCGTAAACGCCGTTATGGATCGATTGAGGCACTCGAACCCATATCGCTTGGTTTGGCAATCCCAAGTTGGGCCCTCTGCATGGATGGGTATGCAAACTAGTGAAGCTGTCAAGGGACTTGCGCGCCTCGGAAAGAAGAAGGCGATCCTCATTCCGATTGCTTTCACAAGCGATCATATCGAGACACTTTACGAACTCGATCTGGAGTACATGAAAGAGGGCAGAGAAGTAACCAAGCCATGCGTTCCCCAAGTTTTCCTCCATGCTGACACACTTGTTTTCATGGTAAAACCCTTACAGCTCGGGATGGAGATGCAACGCGCAGAATCTCTGAACGAGTCACCGGTGTTCATCCGCGCCCTTGCTGATATTGCAACACAGCATCTTCGCGACTACTCTGCCGGGAAGAGTGGGCCGATGAGTGTACAAATGGGACTTCGGTGCCCTGGTTGTAAAAATGCGACTTGTGGCCAGCAAAAGCACTGGTTTGCTCGTGCGGGGCAGTAATGATGTATTGAGAGTGCGACTAGAACTAGACAGGTCCTTTGGGCACACCCCCAACTCACTTTCGGCAAAGTTACCCCAATCGCGATTAGTCAGCAGCTACTTTGTAGAAGACAGCATCTGAAGCGGTGTAAAGCTGGCATGATGTCGTCCACCACGGTTGTTTCGGCCCCAGGAAAGGTTCTGATTGCAGGGGGATACCTCGTGCTCGACCAAAAATTTACAGGCTTGGTGATCTCAGCTTCGTCTCGATTCTACGCTGTTATCCAGGACTGTCAGCAACCGGGTCAGGCAGGCCAGATCATCGTTCGATCGCCTCAGTTCATTGGAGCTGAATGGACGTATTCGGTGACCATCCATAATGACGGAAATGTGGACGTCAGTCAAGTATCAGAAAGGTGTGTTCGCCTCCGTGCGTACTATCTCAAAATGACCCCTGCCGATAGCAAGAACAAGTTCGTGTATTACGCACTGAAATATACCTTGATATTGGCCTCGGAGCGCCTGTCGTCTGTGGGCTCCGCTCCATCGTTGCGAGACTCGTTACAACACGGCCTCGACATCGCCGCCGTGGGTGACAATGATTTTTACTCTCAGCGAGCCAAGGTTATTGGGACCTTTCCAACAGCTCAACGCTCGGCGCTTGTTTTACTGATGCCGTCCCCGTTAGCTTCAGGAATTGAACTTGCCCTCGACGGTCGCGTCTTTGGTCAGTATCGCCCCGTTCTGCCCTCAGGACGTCCAACTGGACAATGTCAACAAGACTGGAATGGGATCGTCGGCAGCGTTGATCACTTCCATCGTCTCCGCCCTCCTGCTCAGGCTCGGTTTGATCACTCGGGAAGAATTCGGCCGACCCGACAGCGACGCGCGCAAGCTAGCGCACAACACCGCTCAATTCGTGCACTGCTTCGCACAGGGCAAGGTGGGCAGCGGCTTCGACGTGTCCGCCGCCGTATTTGGGAGTCAATTGTACACGCGATTCAATCCCACCTTGTTGGACGGTCTGATGAAAGGAGGCGATGTGAGTCCGCGGACAGTGTATGACAACGTCCATCATAATGTGAACACTGCATTTCTTTTAAGCCTGCGTCTGGGACGCTCTCGTTATCGCCAGCGCTCAGTCCTGGCGATCACTGGGACTATCAGACGGTCGCGATTCAACTTCCGCCGCTCGTCAGGCTCGTGTTGGCGGATGTGTCTGCGGGAAGCAACACTCCGTCCCTCGTGAGCAAGGTGTTGAAATGGCGTCGAGAGAAAGCCGACGAAGGCACGCGCGCATGGGCGCTCTCTCTCTCCCTACATGACGACACTGACGACCAAATCTCCTAGCTGACGCGCTGTGGGCAGCAATCGACGCATCGAATCAAGCCCTCGCCACGCATCTTCGACGCCTTTCCGACTTGTACGAGCAGCATTCGGACCTGTACGCGTCCGCTGTCAAGCACATGTCTTGCGCGCCATCGTCCGAGGTAAGGGGAGGCCGTTCACTCCGTTGCCTAGGGAGGCTGAGTTGAAAAACCGGTGTTGCGTGTGACATAGTGGCTCGGCGGTGCTGAACCCGAGCGATCCGTCATCCAGGCATTTTTAAATCTCCGAAAGACGAGCGAGGTAAGCGCACGGATGGTTGTATCTGCGCCCTTTTAATCGTCGGTTACAGGACACGCGTGCGCTCATGCGACAAGTGGGAAAAGCGGCGGGCGAAGACGTGCATATCGAACCTGCCGCACAGACCGAGCTCTTGGACGCATCTATTGCACAGAAAGGAGTTATTTGTGGTGGGGTACCCGGTGGTGAGCGATTCTTTCTTTGGTGAGTCGTTCAGGACGTGTTCCTCACTACCACGCAGCGGGCGGGTACGACGCGATCTGGCTTCTCGTGTTCGAGCCAAACGATGGTACTTTGGAGCCCTTGAGCGCGGTCGAGAAGCTTTGGGAGGGATTCCCGAACGTGTCACCTCTACTCGCAACCGAGTCCAAGGACAGAGGAGCAAAAGTCGAGAACCTTGACCAAGTCCCCGGGTTGCGTGCTGTCGTGCAGCTGCGTCGATAATTAGTTTTATTTTACTATTCTCTGCTACCTAGAGAAAATGGATTCGTGTCTGTCCTTAGAACTGTTCCAAGACGAAATAGATATACAACTCCATGTGATATCATGCGCATATTCTGGCTCCGCTCTCCGGCGTCCATGCCTTACCGAACGCGAGGAAAAGTGACGCGAGCATGACCAATATCCCAAAGACGAGACAGACAACTGCGGGGAGCTTTGTCCGCGAGTAGAACGGCACGTGCGGATCGGTGAGTTTGAGATAGCACGCTGCGGGGAAGATGAAGGCGAGGGCTGTCGCCGAGACGCCACCCGTAATCTCGAGCGTCACACCCAGGTCACACGTGATGAGGGAAACTAGGTCAGACGTGAGCGTGGATTTTCGGGTAAGCATGGTAAGAGAGAGATCAACGTACGGATCATCGACGCGCAGAGGATGGTGCTAGTGAAGAATAAATGGCGTTGAGGGTTGAAGCTTTCGTGCGAAAAAAAGTATTGTTCGATGACCTGTCACCAATCGTCGTCAGAACCACCCCCAAGTCGACTTTCGAGAGTTTTCACTACCTCTCTACAGACAAACAATTCTAGAGGGAGTGTGGTGAACATGTTCATTCCGAAACAGAATCTGGCAACGTTAATCAAGGTGTCGTTCTGGGTTCATCTTGTCAGTGTCTTGAACATGTCTCGGTGGAAAGATACTTACGGGCGAGAAATTGTTCAAGATGTTGCCACGCGTTTTATCAGTAAATACCCAGAAAGCAGATACGGCGAGGACAAAGCATGCGACGAGAGAGATCGCGGTCGATATGTGGGTAACGCGCGTAAAACGATCGAGCGTCGGCGTGCGCAGGCTACCATATATGAGGAGGGAGTTGTGATGACAAACGAATGCAAAGCTGATGACACCGATCGCCTGGAACGGACCTGGGCCAACGAGCGTAAACCGTTTCGAAGGATCTCCTTTTAGTTCTGGATCTACCTGCGGGGCTTTGATCAGAACGGAAGTGATAATTATCAACATGCTGAGGAGCGCCAGGCCAGATGCTCGAGCGAGTTTGTGGATATCACGATAGAGGGAGAGCGGATACGATACACAAATAGTGCAGAGTGCTATGATAAATTGTCGGTTGCTGAATATGGATACGACGGGTATCTTGTAGAGCATTGGGAATAGCGAACGGATGACGTGGGGTATTGTATCCCCTGTGGGCAGTCGTTGGAGGTTGCAAAGAAGAATGAGGGAAAGACCGACCGATGATAATGCCAAATGCACACATTCCTTTGACCATGCTAATCAAATAATTATAACTATCATGAGGAACAGACCTACCGCCAAATGCGAAAGCAAATTGGAAAAGTGATACGGCAGCACGACCACTTGGGCCAAAACAACTATCCATGATTTCAATGTAAGAATTTTTGCCACTGAGCTTGGCGTTTATCACGACGAGACGGATAGTCCAATCCGTGACACCGCAGAGAACAACCAGCAAGACTAGTCCGAGGAAGAAACCAGCTTGGCTGACAGCGTATGGTAGACCTATGTTCTAAATGAGCGAAACGTCCCATTAGTTTGAGAAAGTTCACACCAATGATACCTGTCGTGCCTATTAGTCTATAGAAAAATACATGGGATAAGACTCACCGGCCCCGAGGATTGAATTGGCCATGTTTGCGACAGAGTCGAACATGCCACCGCCAGCATGCTGTTTTGCGGCTACCTCGCCGAGATCGAGGTCGGACAAGGAACCTTGATTTCCGGACTCATACATCGGGATGGACGTGTCGGGAGTCCTCCGAGCGGCCGAGGAGTCCATGAGACCCACAAGCAAAGGAGGTGGTCGTCGCCCCCGTCGCCCTGGCCTGGAAGTCCGCGACGTTCTTTGTTGTTGACGCCCGATTTCGGCCAGAGCGGTGTCGTCGAAATCATCCGAATCAAGTTCATACTCTGCAGCAGATTTGGTGAAACGAGTTGAAGAAATGCGTTATGAGCCGCACCGGTCTCTCGACTCTGCATGGTAGACCTCAGCGGTGGACCAATAACTTGCACCTCCTCTCGGAATCTGACGGTGTGTTCGCCACGGCGAGGTGTGACGGAACGACCATCATGCTCTTCAGAATCTTCATCGTCTGGAGCTGCGAACAAAAGGTGACGATCCTCCGAGTGCCCTCTAGTGATATCCTCCGAGTCGTGCGACTCGTTGAGCAGTGGTTGGCTGGCTTCTCCGTCTTCAACTGCGTTTCTGTCCTTTTGCTTTGAGTTTTGCGAAAACATTGTTAACAGCCTTCGCCCATATGTGGAACTTGCCTTACACGTTCTTTTCTTACTGCGCGTTTCAAAACCAAAGGGACAGCCCCACGTGGCACAGCTATAACTGACACCACGTGACTAGAACATCGAAGTCAACAATTTTTGATGGGAATGATTTCTGAACTTGTGCTCGTCCTCGAGATCAACGAACGAGCTGATTGTGTCTTTGTTACCCTCCCGACGAAACAATCCTACCCTCGGACCTGTGTTAATCACGTACCCTGCTGGCAGCTATTCGCAAGGCACTGGCGATGCAGAGTTGTACTACTCCCGTTAGAATACGACTGAGTGTTCCAGCTTCAACAGCATGTTCCTGTCATACGAAATCGCCTTTGTTTGAATTCCCAATGGATTCAAGGGGGCAAGCTTCTGGGGCCCAGTCGAGCGGTAATGATTGCTTTAGTGTACGTCTGATGTAGAGAAAGAATGGGGCCGGCGAAGGTAGGTAGGTACTCTCCAGGTGAATCTGGAGTCAACTCGAGTGGGCATCCATAGTTTACGCTTATATGCTTACGCCGAACAGCATATGTTCCAAGAGCAACATTTACTGCAACTCGGACTATGGTGTCAGTATCAGCAGAAGATCCCCTGGTTTCACCACTGGACAGTGAGCGCGTCGCCCCGCATCTGAAAGCACGTCCCATTGTAGGACTCGTTTAGATGAACAATCCCCCTGACGTAGCAAATGGTGCTGCCAGTGTAATGGACAGCTCTTGGTGTTCGTGAAGAGTCCACCGCTGCTGATCACACAACGCTTAGCTTCAACGACGTGTCAGCGTCGACCCGGTCAGACCTCAGCTCAGGAGCGTGACCAACGTTGACATCGGTGGTATATTCTTCTCGTGAGCCTCTTTATCCCTGAACGACCACCCAGTGCCAATGTTTCTGCCAGGTCATTTCTGGAGGTGAATCATTTCCTCTTCCCTTTCCTCCGGGATAGGCTGAGATTCTGTTGCAAGATCCGGACAACGGTTGGGCAACGCCTCTGACCGTCCACACGTAGCTGCGGGATTTCCAGCTTTTTGGTAGCTTGTGACGTCGAACCTGTCAGAGTGGTGCTCAAGTTAGTGCTTCGATTCGCCGGGCTACAGTAAAGAGCTGTCTGGATTATCACTCTTGGCTTCACTGCTTGCTCATATTGTACTACGATATTGATCAGCACCAGTACGCATTGACTAAGCGTCGGCCGAAGATTTGTCGGTCGTGTTCCGATTCCCGCTCTTTCATCAACCGCTATCACGGTAGACTCATCAGGCATTCGCTTTAATTTAAGGTCTAGGTATCTCAGTCCCACATCCCCCTTTCTTCCTTGCCCTGTACGCTGATGGTGTTCTCTGGTGCCTTGGTGGGTGATCGGTCAACCACGACGTGCACTCCGGAATTCACATCACCCAAATAGACACTAACGGACCTCAACGACTTCATCACCCCTTCACAAGCATGCATCAAGCCAGTCGAGCAACTAAACGCCCCAGAGAACGTGAAAGATGCAGGATCCGCTTCAGTACGTATTCTTCTTCCCCCTTCGTATTCCCCGTTCATGGAAAACACCCCTTCCAGACGGAAATCCGAATCGACTCGTCCGGATCATACTACGAAGTGTCGTCCACCCCCTCCGTACAGGACGTAACCGCGCCCAAACCATCGGAACGCAAATTGCAACAAGCACAAATCAGTCTCAACGATTGCCTTGCGTGCAGGCATGTCATCCGCATTGCATGCACCCCGTGCCCCACAACTCACATGTTCTAAAGTGGATGCATTACGTCGGCCGAATCGGTCTTGATCACATTACAGTCACACACAGAGGTTCTCAACTTCCTCGAGGCAAACTCACCCGCGAGTTCATCGGCCCACAAGGTTCCGGTGCTGTCGATCGCGCCTCAGTGTCTGGCGTCGCTCTCGGCAACATTGTCGTCGAGTTCAGGTGGACCCATCGGACTGAGGCAGGTCATGCGGCGAGTGACGGCGTTTTGCACGCAGGTGTTGGGCTTTGAACATGTCTATGACACGACCTTTGCACGACATATCTCCCTGCTGGAGCATGCGCGGGAGTTTTGGGAACGCAAAAGGGATGGTAAGCTGCCGATGTTGGCGAGCGCATGTCCTGGATGGATATGCTATGCCGAAAAGGCGCATTCCGAAATGTTACCCTTCGTCTCTCGGACAAAGAGTCCCCAGCAAGTCATGGGGACGTTGGTCAAGTCGTGGTTAGGGAGCACTTGGGGACAACAGTGCGTATTGGCACCCATCAAGGGTAGTCATTGACACGTTTTATCGACTACACAGACCTGATCAAATATACCACGTCACTGTGATGCCCTGCTACGACAAAAAGCTTGAAGCATCGCGCCAGGACTTTTACAATGACGTCTATTCGACGCGGGACGTTGACTGTGTCATCACGACCGGGGAACTTGAGCTGCTTATGCACGAGAAGGGCTGGGACCTGTCTGTCCCAGTTCCTGGGGAAGACAACACACAAAACCTGGAAGACATGCCCGAGTTGCTGCTTCACCCGGGTACGAGTTCGGGTTCCTACCTCCATTCCCTCATGTCCGCCGTCAGACACGCTTCCTCAGAACCACTAGACCTCGGCGTGAAAACGGTGCGCACATCCGACTACGAGGAGTACACGCTACACAAGCAGAGCAATGGGGAGGTCGTGTTCAAGGGGGCAAAGTGCTATGGGTTCCGGAATCTACAGAACGTGGTAAGGAAGGTCGGAAAGGAGGCTGGGATCCAGGTCGGAAGGGGCGCTGCGGGACGCATGGCTGGGATAAGAGCAAGGGCGAAGAAGAACGGGACCGATGGGGACGAGAAGCGGTATGATTACGTGGAAGTGATGGCGTGCCCAGGGGGGTGCGTGAACGGGGGTGGGCAGCTGCGCCCGATTGGCAAGGCATCCGAGCGGACGGAGGACGAGGAAGGGTATGTAAGGAATTGGGGGGAGAACGGGGTTTTGATGTCAGCGGGTGGAGATGAGACGAGCGGTGTGGTTGCACCGCAAGGGCCAAAATGGGGGAACCGTGAGTGGACGAAAGAGGTTGAGAAGGCGTACTGGCACAGCTTGCCAACGCCACCGCCATCGCCGAGGATGGGCTCAGATGAGTTCGGTTATGCAGACCACGTTGCACTGCAGGTGCAAGTGGAGATGTGTCGACCGGAGGACGCGGCCCGGCCTCGGTGGGATGTGGATATGGATACCGGCGCAGAGGGGCGGCGACGGGAGTTCTTCCGGACCGATTACCGGGCCGTTGAGAGTGAGGTCATCGGCGTGGCAGTGAAATGGTGACGACGTCATGGTCATGAATGTGTTCAGTTTATACTTTGTTACATACAAGTAGTGTCGTGGTACAACAAAGCAATGGATGAGTAGCAACAATAGTAGCTCTAAGTTACTGTGTCATTAGATGCCGATGCAAATTAGGGCATGTTAATCGGTGGTTCATCGACGATGTTGAGCGCCGCCTTTAAACCAGTACTGGCACGAGGCACAGTACTCGGGGGTCGTGAACGTGATGGTTTCCTTCAAGTCGGGTCCAAGGTACTGGCAAACGATGAGCGTAGGTCGTTGGCGTGACGCTGGGACGACGCACCCTCTCGCAGTGACAGTCGGAGCAGTTTCGGGGGTGACGAATAGAATGAACACAGTACGGGCTCGCGCAATCAATTTTTCGGACCTTGCGAGTCTTGACGACGGTCAGGACACGTTTTTTCCCCCTTTGTGACAGAGTGCGCAGTACTCACGACTTTGTAGTGCTACACGTGGCATGACAAGTGAGCTTATAGGTTGAGGGAAAGAAGCAGCGTGAGACACTTACCCCGCAACCGTGCTTGGTGCCTTCGCTGGGAGAGAAGGCGGGGTTAGACATCCAAAGGGGGGCGTGGCAAATGAGAAGACGCACGTTTCGAGGTTACACATGATGGATGCGTCGATTGGGATGAGACGAGGAGTGGCTTGGAGCGACAGAGCGTCAGTCTCATGGCGGAGGGAACGGCTGGCAGAGCATACCGATGGAGTTGTAGAACGATGTGGAGAGCGGTGATGGGGATGACAGCGGGGTGACGGTTGACTTTATATCTCAGCAGACAATCGCTCCGTATATAGCGAAAATGAGAAGTGGGTGGAATGAAGGAATGTGGACGGGTGGACGGTTGGTCGGCGCAGTCACAGGACCATAAGAGAACGATCGGACGAGATACGATAAGAATCGCAGGAGACGAGCCAGATTCAGATGTAAGGTGTGTAGAGAGTTCCGAGATTTGACGGACGATAAAAAATAGAGAAAGCTGATGGATGATGAAACCCCTTTGGGCGAATGTCCCACATTCGAATTAATGGTCCTCTTCCACCCCCGGATCTCGACCCACACCTCCCTCATCCTCCCCGGGCTCACAACCAGCCAACCCGGGTCACCGTGCGCCAGTCCTTGGGGAATCGCCCGCCATCCTCGGTGCCGGTGCGTGCTCCCCGGCCGGCCGGTGTTGACGTGTGTTTGTGTCGCAACCCCGATGACACATACGCCAGGTACTGTCCGTGGTCACCTCCTCGAATGGAATGTCGACCACGGCGTCGTCTTCGTCCCCCACAACGCGTTCGAGGACCCTTTTGTTCATCTCATATCGTGACTCGCGAGCAAGATCATCTCGTTTTTCACGTCCACTGTCATCCTACGACGACCCGTACCAAGCCGGCGACGAACATGAGCACCTCATAGCCTCCGGTGCGAGACACGTCGCACTAGACGCTCAGCTGCCTCCGAAATGGTATCCTTGTCCTATCCAGCTCGGTGTTTCCATGTCTCACGCGTCTCGCAACTGTAGGGTCGATCTCTCAGACCAGGTGGAGGAAATACTTGCTAACGCCCAGGCTAAAAGTGCGTTCCTCATGCAATATCCATCCTCTCGTATACCAACCATCGTGACAAAGTCGGCGCCCTCGAAAAGCTCCACGCAAAGCATGTTCTCCCCGGATTCGCGGACCGGACTGCTGAAGAGAAGGAGATCGAAGCAGCGACTATCGATATAACTAGAGTACACGCTCTCGTTCCGTTATTTCCACCCTCCACCTTTTGACCCTTGCTTCCTTTTCATTAGGATTTTCGGCGGTGTCACACTCTGATACAACACATTGGCTCGGACCAGGACCATACATTTCCACCTTCAAACAATAATCAACACGAGATCCTCGCAGCTAAAAATGTACAGAGAGGACTTGCAGCCAGGATACAAGAACTCAGCTCAACCTTCCGGAAGAAGCAGCGCGTGTACATGGGGCGTGAGTGCCTAGAACCGTCCATATGTGACGTCATCTCTCATATCTTCCCCTTCTACCAGGTCTTCAAGGCCACGCCATCAAAAACCAGGACCTTCTTATTGCCTCGGGCACCATCACATCCAAAGGTTCGGAAGGTTTGACAGCGGCCGACGAGGATGTTCAAGCAGCAGTAAGCATACAGTCTTTCCATCACCTCGTGCATGTCAAACCACCTCATGTTCTAGCAAGCACAGATCCAAGACACCGATCAGATACACGATATACGGCTTCGTGACCGTGAGGTGACGGAGATTGCTAACTCCATCGCTTCTTTGGCCGAGCTTTTTAAAGACTTGTCTATTCTCGTGATCGAACAAGGCACTCTCCTAGATAGCGTCGAATACAATATTGAACAAACGTCGGTGCATGTTGCCGAAGCAGTCAAGGAGCTAAATATTGCAACTCGGTATGTCGCATCCCCCCCGGCCCCCCGCGTCCTACTCGGATCAACTGAATCAATCGGGCAGGTATCAGAAAAATACTGGTCGTCGCAAGATTATCTTTCTCCTCCTGCTCATTATCTTCGGATTAATAGTCATCCTAATCTTCAAACCTCGCCGTCACCCACCTATAATTATGCCCCCAGATTCCATGCCTCCTCCGGATAATTTTGTACCAGTACACCTGTATCCACGGACACATTGATCAAAGAACTACGTAGAAAACACATGCGCAGACTGGACTCTCCAGCGTCTTTACAGACAAGTGGATGGTGTTTGTGCCAAGGTTCGTCAGGACGTCTTCCTTAACATTAGTTCCGTGATCATTCCTGGCCAATGGGCAAGCCTTCTCGACTGCATCATTAAGAAGTATATCATATTCGTCTCCGGCGCTTCGACCACATTGTACTGAGCACTCTATATAGGGACCTTTTGCTCATCGATAAAGCTCTTTTGGCGCTTGGGGTTAAATTTCGCCAAGAACACCGTTCCCATTCCCCGCATGCAAATGGAACCACAACACTCGTGTAGATGGGGAGGAAAGCGCCAAAACGCAGGAAAAAGGTACCGCACATCCCACGTCTCCCTCATTGTCAACATGAGCCCTTATTGATGGGCCTGGAAGTGCCTCGTGCATTACATATAAGTCCCATTCTCACTGCTGGTTTGTCCGAAGCACCCTCAACGCCTTGTTGAGAGAGCTCCCCGTCTCACGCAAACCCCGCTCCGCTGATCTTTCACCCCTCCCTGTCTACTCTATAACGAGATCAGCGAACGCTAAAAGTAGAACCCACACTTCCCATTTGAAAGTCAGGTTAAACATTTGCGCGGCGTCGTTCCAGCTGATCACAGGGAAACACGCCAGGTTTCCAATTCGAACCCAGTCCGCATGTCATCATGTACACATGATGTACTACCCATGTCTGCCGCATCTGATGTGTCGTCCTTTCCTATATGCGGGATGAAACAACCTGACGTGACATCTCCCAGCGAGCGCGGAATCGTCGTTTTGTCGGTCGGACGACGGACAGTCCTAGATCAGATGGTACGAATCCGAAGAGTCATATCGCCGTGCGCACATGATGCTAGTTGAAGCGTGACCCAGCATCATGGATCTCCACTACCGCCCTTTTGAAATTGACATTCCTCCTGATTAGGGTCTGTAGAGGGTAACATGCGAAACGGGAGATACCCAAAGACTAACCTGGTGACATGAAACACCACGTACCACGTTCAAATCTTCGTAATTCCTACAGAGCGTCGAACGACGGATATTGGAAAGAAGAGGAAATGGCAAAAACAATCGCTGGATATGACGATCGTGACGGATCCGCCGTATCAGATGCGCCGGTGGAACAAGGGCAAACCTGGTCGATCACACACACCCCGCCCAGAGAACCAGGCCCGCAATAATTATCAAGTACTCGTGGTCTCGTCCCGCTGAGCGCCTGTGTACCCTTTCGGGTGACAGGACATGTGTTTTAAAAGAGTACGTCAAGATACTGTAAACATTCAGTAAAGACGGACACATTGGTACCTTTTTTTTTTTCCCTTTCTGTTCTTTCGTGTTCCGGATACCTGATCAAACGCCGTGGACAGTGATGTAAGCGTTGCGGGGTGTGGATGGAACCGTGACGTTGACCCCGGGGGTCTTGTGTGGTACTGGTCAAAAGGCCAATCCGTTGTTCGTGGCGAGCATGCACGTACACCGATAATGGGCTAATTTGTACTCGTTCATCGCACTTGGTAGTACATAGGTACCACTGTAGACAGAAAAGATAAACGGTTTTATTCAATTTCAACTTGATAGCACTCGATCGATCAAACCCGCGAAAAAAAAGGAGCTCAATGATTCATAAATCTCAGCCTATCTGGTGGGCAATAAATAAGACTTTTGACGTGTCCCCCCCCCTCCCCTACCCAAGCGGGTTCCGATTGCATCCGCTTTCGGGACAGCTTGTGAGTCTACCTCGTCATCTTTCCAGAGAGATAGAGCGCGTGCTATCGGCATGCATGCCCGCAGGTGGCTTCGTGCTGAGAGGCATCTAAGATCATCATGACTGAAGGCATCAAAAGTGTCTTGTGTCGTTGCTTTGAAGTAGAAACACGCAGAACGACTTCAGTGGGATCTGGGGAAACCCTGGGTAAAGGGTCGATGATCCCCCCTACCGCAGTGACCAGGTAGCAAACTTGATCGATGGACACAAGAGGAACGCCCAGGCTTGGTGCGAGAGACACGGGATCGGCTGAAGACGGCCGAGGATCGTTGCGCTGATCAGGGCCAGCGGGAAATGTCTGTCAGGTTCTCAGAGGTTCCGTACGGATTTGTCATCGAACACCCAGACAGAGAGTACGAATTGCAAGTACCTTGCGAAGAGAGTGCAACCGCTCCAAACGACAACATGATCGTACGGCCTGGCAGACGAGGAAAGGCTTGAGACCTGCTGCATACCACAACAAACACCGTCACGGATGGCAGCAAGAATTTTGGTGCGGAGGACCCTTGGTGTGTCCAGTGCTTTCATTGTAAAATCGCGTTTGGGTTGGGACTAGGAACGCCACCACTTTCACCGGGCGCCATCGGTCTGGAACGGTTCCTTATCGGTCATAGAATTCAGAGAGACAGAATCTGGCAATCAAGTTATAATCCGTCTTGATCCGTGTGTGAGCATACTCCAAGTTGCGTCCGGCGCATCGCTGGCTTCCTTCCTAATGCCACTTGGGTTTTCAGCAACTTTATCACAGTTCCTACCTCTTGTGTGTAGAGTGGCTCCGAATTTGTCTGACGAGTATTTCAAAACCTGGATGATGTCCAATTCAAAACCGGGTATGATGGTGTTCCGTCTCCCCTATAAGTACCTTGAACCGCAGCCAACTGAAAGTGCCCAGGCACTGGCATCTTGATGAGTCGGAAGGCAACCGTTTCACCTGTCAAAGTTGGCCAAGCAAACCCTGCAGATTTGAACGCGAAACTGCGCCAATTCCTGCAATGCTTTCCTGCACATTGTCATGCCCGTGGCATGTTAGAGCAACTCCGTAGATGTCGGGAATGCGTCTGGTTGCCCCGCACAAGCGGTTTTTCCCTCTGGAAACTATCCTAGGAGACTCGGAAAATGTTGACTGTGTGTGGATGCCGTATCCCCCCCTTGCCAACAGTGAGGAGGGGAAGAACTCGAATCAGGTGGGGACGCAGCTGCTCTTTTGAAAATTGAGGCGCTTTTTTCCCGTCCGTGCCCAAGCCTGTGCCTTTACTGTTCTCCTTGGCGAACGACATTAAAACCACTCTGGCGCCCTGGATCACTCGGCGGCACTGATCTTGGAGAAACCGGGGGGGAGACCCGACGCGCGTGAACTTGGAGTGAACCACCTCGGAGAAGACCGCGTTAGCCTCAGGCTACAAGTGTGATCGACGTCTACCGCCGTCTCCAGTCTAGACTTTAAAGCCTGGCCCCTGGTTACTTCCATCTCGCCGTGTCTTGGCTGGACCAAAAATACGTGGGCCAGCCTTTCCCAGTTACTGCGACAACTGCCAAGGCGTTTCGAACGCAACGGCGTTCTTGGCCAGTGACTATTTGCCCTTTCCGTGTACCAGACTGCCAGCACATTCCAGACCCTGTTGGTGGGATTATCTAGCACATGGTATCAAGGGACGAGTGGCGCGTTTGGTGGTGGCTAAAACGAAGGGTCAGCTGGCCTGCCGCCTGATAGTTCGGGTAGACGTCCAAGCTTCCGGCCATCGGCCTTGATGTTGAAGAGCAGTCAATGTGATGAACTCGCTCTCCAAAGTCGTAGCACAAGATATAGGGAACACATTCGCAAGGGGGTAATATTACTGTAGTGCATGCGGTATATATACCAAACAGGAACGACGTCTGTAGTATGATGTATGCACGCCTCACATAGACGCAATACACCGTAGACACCTCAATAAAATTGTGCAGAGATCAGCTCAGAGATACTCAGTGCTCACGCCAACGCTCCCTGTAGAATAACCATTAGCATCATCAGGCAAGCATGTGGCATCAGCGTACCATAGGATCCCAAGCTGGCAGGACGGTCGCATTGCCCGCCTCAAACACCTTGACAAGGTCCTTCAGTGCAAATGACTTGTGCACTACGACCTGGTACACGAACCTGAACGGGTAGTCGCATCGCGTCAGCAAAGACTCGACACAAAGCAACACGAAACACGTACTCATCAAACCACTTCTCGCTCATGACCATGAAACCCTTGTAGCCACTGTCATCCCCCCACGAGTTTTCAACCTTGAAACGAACCGGGCGTCCGGTCTTCTCGTCAATGTGTACACCAGAAATTACCATCGCGTGGGTCATGGCTGACTCGTTGGTTTGCAGGCGTTGGGCTTTGGTCAATGATAGGGAGATATCGAATGCTTGCTGAAGTTGCCCCACGAAAATCAGCATGAAGCATAACTGCGAAGCACCGTAAACTGACCTCATACTGGTGATAGGCAGGGTCCATAATGCCGACGTCTTTCAGTGAGGACGTGAATTGACCCACATCACACCCGAAGAAGACTGGTTGGCCAGCCTTGATCGTCCGGACGACTGCGGCTTTCAGTTCATCGCTCGTCGTGTTGACGTCTGGAAAACGGTTCAAACTTGCATGTATGCTAGAGAGAGCGGCACTCACAAAGAACAGGACGACCACCCCAGATGTTACCAAGCTTGTCGACGGTATACAGCTTGTTGTAGTCATTTCTGGGATCGTTGATAAGCGAGAAGCATTCCGCAGGCTAAATGGATGTGGTAAACACCACATCTCGCAAAGACAAAGTAAACGACGAACCGGGTATTTGGTAGTAAACGCCCGATAGAATTCAATAGGTGTACCTTCCCACTTGCAATATTTCCCCTCCTCGTTGTAATATTCCCAGGTGAACGGAACATCGGGTCTCGGCGGGACACCAAGAGTCGCGGACATGATGGTGTAAATTTCCTGCATGAGCTGCTCCTTCTTCGCACGAAGGGTGGCCTGTACCTGTCCGGATGGCAAGGTGGCATCGGCGCGAAGGGAGACGGAGAGATCACGAAGAGTGAGGGCATGTTCGCGAAGCTTGGTCTTTAATAGGGTATTGACGGGACTGGTAGCACCTGAGTGTAATGACTCGGGGTATATGGGTTGAGGAACGAGACCATAAGTCTAAGAAACCAAATAGGTGAAATAAATAGGCGAGGAAGGGGACTGTGCTGACCTCGAGGATGTTCACGACCATGTCCCATTGACCACCGTCACTGATGAGGTCATGGGCAAGGAAGTTGACGAGTCGGTCGTCGACCGGAAGGTCAGCGTTCTCGATAGATAGCTCAAGGTAGTAGTTGGACTTGTTGAGCTTGTCCCAGAACAAGAGGTATGACTATCAAAGTAACGTGTCAGAAACGCACGAGAGACGCGGAGGGAACGTTTGCCAACTTGGGAACACTGAAAGTCGCTAAGCTTGAGCTTCTTCATGACCTCGTACCTGATAACGTTGGTTGTTGCGAAGAGCCAGCAACGACCGCTCGACTTCTGGTTGGTGACGGGCCCAGTCTTGAACTCGAGTTCGGTATTAAAAACATGGGGAATGGCAATCTGGGCTTCACGGGAGGTCAGGGTGGTCTTTATGTTGCTGTGGGCTAAGATGGTGCGGGCGAGCTGAATCTTTGGATCGGCAGCTGCGGTTGATTCCCAGGCGGAAATGTTGGCGAGCTGGACAGCGCCATTGCCGGACTTGGGTACTGACAAAGGTGTGCCTACGGCCCGGACGTTGTTCAAAGGAGTCTTCTCGTCGATGGACTTGGTGGCACGGTCGACTGGTCTCAAGGTGCACTGGGAAGCAACCTTTGAACTTGCGGAACCCATTATGCACTTGGAGAGAGTAAGAGGGATAACGGTGGGGATGGCTCTTGTCCGGATCCGTTCATATTTATACATCCACGTCTTATCTCCCGAGTGAGCACGCGACTCGGGCTCGATAACACCTCAGCGCTTCAGCGCCCATCCTTTCTCAAAAAGATGCATTGTGGAGTATGTACATTGCCATTGCCACTGCCTCGCTCTCCTGTTTCATTCATCCTGGTCCACACGCTTAACAGACGTTTTTGGTGAAAGCGAACAAGATACAGACAACCATGCAAATCAAAGGAGACAAATTTTGTGGGTTGCTTGCGGAGTAAACGCGCGGTCATCGCCCCATGATACAGTGCACAGGGCCTGTCTTCGAGTTTGTTTTCTTGTTGCAACGAACAGAGAGTCGTCAAGCAAGAGCGTTTCAAGCGTGTCTTGGCAAATGTACTCCCTACTTCACAGCCTGCATACTGTTAAATGCGGCGACACAAGGCCTCCAAGGGAAATGAACGTCACTGACAGTCAACACACGATGGCAATTAGGGAGACGACACACCATGCAGAAAGAGTCGCCCACTTTCTGCGTCATATACAACAGAAGTGCTGCCAGACGCCAACTCGCCAGGGTCTTCAAATACCTTTCGAACGAATCAACTGAGTTCCTTTTCGCCAATTTTAAATTCATGCACCTTGTCGATATTATATTTTTCCCCATAGAAAGAGCCGACGCCACGGTTGACTGTGATCCTCAACGCAGAAGAGGCAACCAAGGCAGAGGGATCACTAATTTGCCGCGTGACCATGCCAAGAGCATCAGATAGTCCTTCGTAGGGGCTCATCCTTATTGATCGGTGATATAGGGTAAAGCACAGCTAGCCTACCTGCAGCCCAGAGTGCTCCATTGGCATCAATGGCCAGGTTGTCCAATCCTCGATCTGCACGCGGAAAAGGTCAAACGTATAACAAAAGTGTCAACCGGGACTCAAACCGGTCTTAATAACCTCCGTAAAAGCGAGGGTGTTGTCAGACTGTCGTTCCAGCACTGTGACACCCCCAAGGACACAGTCCGCGACATAGAACGTGTCATTACCGGGATTTGCCCCTTTCACTATGCCATTGCTGGCATGCAGTCCAGTGTAAGCGAACTTGCAACCCTGATCCGCATGACAGAAACCAATGGATGTGTCGGGGGTCAGTGCTAGTAAACTCTGAAGCCTCTTCTGAGAGAGATATCAGACTTTGGGGCACAGCGTGCGAGAGAGCGTACAAAGCCAGTCTTATGTTTGTGGTCGTTGGTGAAATAGACGCTTTCTCCGTCTGGGGAACCTACGACGTCATTGGGGGTAATGATGACAGCAGGGTCATGGAAGGTCCGGACGTGCTCCAGCATGCTGCTCTCGATGCGGGTTCTAAAAACCTCGATGACAGAGTCCGCGCCAACTTTTCGTGGGTCTGCTGATTCGGGTTCCCTGTGGTTGACAAGATAAACGTAAAGGACAGAAGGGTCGTCAAGAGAGGGCACGACATCCATTCCATGCAAGGAAATTCCACCCAGGGACAGGGGCCCGGAGAACGCGAGCCGGTTGATAGCATCGGTTTGGGGGTCATAGGTAGCCACATAGTCCGATTCAGACCTCCCAGATGCATTTAATCGATCGAGCGTGGGCGTCCAGTGGATGCGACTGTGTGGCGTCGAGCAGGCAAGATAAATGAGGCCAGTGGGCTGGTGGAGCACGAGTTCTGCAGCGGCAGCGTGAGTTGGTAATGACAGGGGGAACACGGGACCTACTCTCACACGCCTGGAGTTGGGGCACTGTCTTGCAATTGCGATTCCCGACCGGGTCGATGACCCTGCCCACGCCAGATGCAGACAAGGCAGGCCTCAGATGGATGTAAAATGCACCCAGGACTGCAAAGAAGACGACTATGGCAGTGAGCAACATCCTACCAAGCCAAACTGGGGAAATTATTAGCTTGGCGCCTTATGCTTGAAGAGCAGAAGAGACCAGGTTTGTCTTGTTCACGTGATTTCACCTGCGAAAATTCCACTACACTTCGCCTAATCTACGACTATTGTTATGTTGAACGCATTTCTAGTGGTTGGGGATTAACATTCGGCAGACAGTCAGGTTCTTGTTAGCAGGACATTTTACCTGATACGGCAGCACAGTATACACTCACACGTCTTGGAGTGCGCAATGATGCAAGTTGCCCGGTTGTTTATTTGAACGGTGGTGGACATCCAGTGGACATCGCACACAATTTCCGCCAGACGTCCGCGCTTACTTAACCCTAATTCGGGTGTGGTAGCCATTGTGCCCTGATTCACATTGGTCAAAAACCCGCTGCCCCCCGCCCAAGTTAACCCAAACCTGCTCTTCGACACCTACCATGACCATAGATGTATTGCAAGTCCGTTCTCCATTTCTCCTCTAAATCGACAAACAAACTCGCCGACAACCACAGGTGTCTGCGCCAAGTTTGGCGTACATGTGTCTGGGCGGCTTCGTTGTCCTGGTGAGTCTCTTTATGAGCCCAATACATGGGCCCTCGATCCCGAAGTTTACCATGGGTTATTTAGTTTTCTATGGTGTCCCTCCTAGTAAAGGAAACGGTTTGTTCCTCCCATCCCCCAGTGTTATCTATCCGATTAAATCATCTGTAGCTATACATCAACGAAGTCGTCCTTGGCACTGGCTTCGGCGTAATTATCGGCCCTCACGTGGCCAATCTATTTGATCCTCGATTGTGGGGCGGCGTCCAAGTGAACAGAGTCACCCTCGAGATCATGCGCGTTGTTCTTGCCACTGGTTTATTCGCCGTGGGCGTAGAATTACCATGTGCTTACATGAAAGATCATGCTAAAAGTCTCCTCATCATGGTTGTCCCTACAATGGCTTTCGGCTGGGTCGTCGTTTCTGGTACGTCTCCCAACCTCACTTTTCACTCTGCCGACATCCTTTCTTGTCATATAGCGGTTTTGCATGCGCTCTTCCCTGGTTTGGACCAAGTTTCAGCCCTTTGCATTGCCGCTTGCCTCACTCCCACTGATCCCGTCACTTGTGCTACCATCACCCGTTCGTCGCTCGTGCTCCCCATACCTCATCCTGGCATTCACCCGATCTTCTCTCTAGGTGGCAGATTTGCTACTAAGCACGTTCCTGTGGACATTCGTCGGATTCTTTCGGCTGAATCTGCGGCGAACGATGGTCTGGCATACCCCTTTCTCAGCATTGCAATCTACCTGACTGTCGAAACCTCAACCCGCGTGGCCCTTGGGAAATGGTTCCTTGTTGGCTGGTTGTGTGAGATACTTCATGTTGCAGGTTCACTATCAACTGTCTGATCTGGCTGCATATGTAGATCAGGTTATCCTGGGCACCATTATTGGAGCCGTTCTGGGTTAGTTACTACTCACGACTCGGGGGTATTTGGCTTACTTTTTTACAGGCTTACTATTCTCTAAATTAATGAAACTTAGCCATCGCAAGGGCTTCATCGATCGGGAGTCGTTCATCGCACAGTACTTGGCCCTTTCTATATTCACGATCGGTGTGGCCAGTTCCATTGGTGTCGATGATCTTTTGGCGTCCTTTGCAGCAGGTTAGAGGGCCTTTGCATTTCTGCAACATGTCATGTCTCACCTCTCGATAGGCTGTGCAATCTCATGGGATGGCCACTTCAATGTCCAGACGGCAGATGATTCATTTTCATCCGTAATTGACTATGTTTTAAACTGTGGCTGCTTCATTTACATTGGTGCCTGGCTCCCTTTTGAGTCGTACAATTCGCCAGAACTGGGGATTGTGCCATGGCGGTTGGTCGTATTGATGATTGCAATCCTTGCCCTTCGGCGCATTCCCCCACTACTTCTGCTTTACAGGTGGGTACCCGAGATCACGTCTTGGAAGGAAGCGTTATTTGCTGGACATTTTGGTATGCCAACGCAATATGGTGTACCCTCATTCGGTACTCACGTTTCTTCCATAGGGCCTGTGCGTACCTCCTCTTTGTTCTCAGGTACCACGATGATCCTACGTGCCTTTGTGTATAGATGGGGGTCAGCGCGGTTTTCGTTTCTGCTTTGGCTCTCACAAGCTTGCCGGCACCTGCGAATCCGCCAGCGAACCAGGGGCAGTTGCTTGCTGCAACGATCCAGCCCATTGTATCATTCATAGTACTTGGTTCTATCATCGTCCGTACGTATTCTTTTATCTTCCGTGCGACAGTCGGAGCGTCATACATCATAACAGACGGTCTCTCCATCCCGTTCTTCAACTTGGGAAGAGAAGTCCAGTCTCGCACCGCCACCCTGACCCTAACGTGGACCCGTACAAGAACTTGGGGAACTGTTCCCGACTGGGTATTCTACGCCCGCCGTCCGGAAAACATGACAAGCGCTCCCACTGCTACAGACGCCAATGGTGATGTTGAACGTGGAATGGCAGCCAGCGGAGAAGCCGACCCCGAGACTGAAGCCCGGCCCGACCAGACGGGCAATGGTCTGCCTTCACCACCGAAAGTTGTGGATCCCGTTCCCGCGGTGGACGAGGTGGTGGCCATCACTAGCGAATGTATTCCTGACAGTGGGGGCGATGATGAAGCCACCGAACCCATACGAGTTCGCTTCCCTGTTTCGTTATCCCTGCTGATGATCCGCTGAAGAACTTTCTTTGTCTTTTTTTCCTCCAGGTAGTTGAAGAAGACAATCCTGACAGTACCGAACCAGATAGAACGACTCTACAGCCCAAGCTGGCACGATTCCCTTCGGTTGAATAACACTTAATGTATGACCGCATCGCACTCGGACCTCATGATCATAAGCATGGCTACGAGACATCATGATTAATGATGCTGGGTGCCCTCTGGCTGCTCGCGTCAATGATTCGCAATGCACTTTGTCTATTCCCACATCATTCCCGCGACCTTTGACCTTAACTCGTGTCATATTATGCACGTATCGTGTTTGTTTTGTTTATTTTGTCCCCCTCTGGAATTTACAATATGTTATCTCCTCATATTACAACGTCCGCTGTGATGTGCCGAACAAGCAAAAGGGAATAAACAATAAGCAGGTATGTAAAGTGAAGAAGATCGAACGAAGGACAAGGAGCACATTGGGGAAGCGTACGACAACTTCTACTTTATAAATAAAGCACGGGTCCATGGCGACTGTGCGCGCAAAAGGATGGGTAGTATATGGAGAAAATGAAGGTGAGCGATGTGTGTCCCCTTCGCGACCAATTCATTCAAACGGATTCGTACGACCAGCCTGTGGTGCGACATGCGTGTGTGCGTCAGGAGACGGCGTTCCAAGGTGACGTTATGGTAAACCCAGCGTACCTGATTGTCGCCTCCTCGATCGGCACCCTCGCCGCATCCACACAACCAGTCATGCCACCACCGGACCTCCTCCCTCTCTTCTGAGTCTTCGCGCGGCGGCTGCGGCCGAAGGACGGGTTGTGATGTCGGCTGGGGCGGCGCCACACGTGGTACGTCGTCCGGTGGGGGAGGAAGGTCGAGTGGGCGAGGTGGTGGAACAAAGGGTAGCCCACTCCTTGAGGACCGCTTGCGGGCATGCGTGTTGCTCTCGGTGCTGAGGCGCGTCATCGGGTTTGCTTGTAGGGAGGACTGTTGCGCGTGTGCGTCTGCAAACGGGGAGGGTGAAGGTGGTGTGGAAGGCGGTCGCGTCAGTGTCGGCGTTAAAGGGGTGCGTGTGGGCGAGTGTGGGCGCGTGCGCTCGGAGGGGTGTACGAACGGGTTTTCTGACGTACCCGAGCCTGACGCCGTGCCCGCATCCAAGCTCGCGCTGCGGTCGAATATAGAGGGACTGGGCGAGTGCACTATGACGTCCCCAGACGAGCGGGTATGGTCGATGTCATCGAGGGGGACAGCGTACCCTCCCCGCACGATGTCGACGGACTCGTGTGATTTGAAGGCGCGGGTGCTGCCTGGGCCTACGGAGGTCCCTATAGAGGCGGTCCGGCCCGAGAGAACAAGGCTGGCGGTATGGGTAACACTAGAGAGGAGGGAAGGACCGGAAGTGTGCTGTGCGGCGGATTCTCGGACTGATTTACGGCGTTGTCGTTCGGCAAGTTCCCAGCGTTTGAGAGTCTGTTCGTCACCGAAAAAGACAAGAAGAAAAAGGACAAAAAAAAGATCGTCAGTACACTGGGTAGAACGTGGGACAGACAGCAGCGCGGATGTCAAATGTGAAACGCAAAAGAGATATTAGAAGAGGGGCATACGAGCCTACGAGGGGAAGTATGTAGATGAGATGGGTGATCGCGCACGTACCTCTTCGACTCTTCGCGTTTCGGCAGTTCTGTCGGTCATGGGAGGGTACGCGCGGTGTTGGGCGTCCTCGTTGTCTTCTTCATCACCCTCGTCCTCTGATATTTGCTTTCCCTTTCCCTTGGTGTGACTTCCCGGAGACGCGGGCGAAGAGGACCGTCGTGAACCCTGTGGGTCGAATTGCTCGTGACGGAAGCTCCAAGGACGCGGGTGACTGAAAACTTCTTCTAGCAATGACGGAGAGGGCGGGAGCGAAGGTAGTATTGCGGCTTCGGGGCGCGGTGAGAGCGATGCGGACATTCTCTCCGCTGTCGTCGTCGTCGTCGTCGTCGTCGTCGTTGCCCTGCTACAGTGGTGTAATGAGGAGTACCAGTGAGAACCGAATGAGGTCGGAAATCGGGAATCGGCTCCCCCGAACCCAGTTAGACGCTCGTAGTAATAACGTCACAGCTGCGTTCCATTCCAACCGTCTGCGTGACACTGCCCATCCCAAGCTCTTTGATACTCGACCTGTGCGTATCCAGGTACTCTACTAACGGGTTGTGTTAGGCTATATTGACAGGTCAGATTCCTTATATCATGATGTCGATGGGCATAAAGTTGTAGTCAACATCCAAAAAGAGTGGCGATTGTCCGTGCGAGACCTTCTATCCCCCCCGGGCGATCCACGGCGCTCGCCCTGCCCATCCAGATTGCATCGCAATCCCCCTGCTTCGGTGATGTAATGGCGCAACCCCGACGGGCTTGGCCGTCGCATGCTGCAGCCCATCAGTTCTTCGGAGCCGGCGCGGCTGTGCATCGCGCTCCCCCGCGAGAAACAAGATCGACATGCACATCATCGCCTGCATCTGGTGGATATTCTGCCAGAAAACATGCTGTAATGGCGGCGATCGTGTTGAGTGGAGAAGGACGTGCAGTGTTGCCCGTTCACGCCAGTACGGGAGACGCTTCTTGCATTCCACATCGCGCCGACGCCGCTGGTTCCAGGACAATGCAAACAGCGCGCCAAATATCCCTGTTGTCGCACATCGCCTGCGTTTCGGAATAATCGAACGCACCTTCAGACCCAAACGCCAAATTCATTCGGAATGTCGGAACTTCGGACGCAGACTGCAATTGAACGACTTGTCCCGTGATGATCATTGATCAATAACCCAACCACACCAAGAAAATCGAGATGATTACTGTGACAGTGTCGACGAACTCGCTGACACCGGCATCGACAATATTTGTACGCTGTAATCTCTACTTAGCCATGTTCGCCGACGGCGACATTAGCCCATCTCATCGACGAGATGAAAAAGTCCGTTTGAAAGGAAAATCCCCAGGAATGGACGTGCAGACGTCATTGAGACATACAGAACCATTCACGGCAGGTAACGCATGGATGATGGGAGGGATCGACGAGCTCGCGCTAGTCGAGTGGTTTTAAGATCCGGTATGTTGACTCCGTTTGGGGCGCGGGAGGCGATGTCGATCATCTTTTTGAAGGATGGGTGCTGAAGCGCTTCGAGCGGCTGTAATTGCATCATTGGTAGCGGACCATGTAGCTGTGGAGGACTTACCTGGTCCGTCTCGATGATCCATCGGATGGCAGCAGTGTGAAAATTGGATTCCGAGTAACGGATGACCGGCTCCTTGGGCACCAGATGGCCATCGGGAGACGTCTGCCTGCTAAGGGTAGACATTGAAGCCACAGCCTCTCGTTCGTGAGCCAAATCACGGCGTTGTTTTGTGTCATCAGGCAGCATAGACTCGAAGTTGTTGTCAGCTGCCCATTTGCGATATTTAGTCGGGTGGTTGGCTTGTTGGTGGCGGCGTAGGGTAGTGGCTTCATTGATGAGGGCAACGGATTTTGTGTACAGTTTGCTTTGAGTTCAGTTAGTTAGCACAATGGATGCAGCAACGGTAACAAAAATACGTACCTGCAAGCCAGACAGTCTCTGTATTTTTTGTCATTCTTGAGGTACGGTGCAGAAAAAAAAACTTTGATGTCTTGAGTACGGTCCGCACACGACTTCCTTGTTGGGGCATCTATCTCGATGACATCTACGTCCTTGAGCAGGCCGTCAGGTCCAGCAGTGGGCGGCAATGGTTTGGGGGCGGCTGTTGGCGCTGACGCACGACCTTTGCCTAGCGACGAGTTCATATTAAATATCATAATTATAAAGGGGAAAAAACATACCTTTGGGCCTCTTTTTTGGTTGGTTTTCCGAGTCCGAGTCAGCAGAGATGGTTGAAAGAGAGTCATTGTCGACACCCTTGCGCTTCCCATAGCGAGGCTGTTCATCGTCGGAATGACCGTCATACATTTGGTACATAATTGTAGCAGAACAAGCGATCAAAGTATGAAACCTTAAAATTACCTTTTATGTACAGCTGCGCTGCCACGGTTCAGCTGACATAGAGTCATTGCCGACCGAAAGGAGGGGCTGCACCAGCTGGACACTCAATCGTCGGATTGGATACTGATACCTTCTGTAGCCCTTGGGCTCGCAGATGCCTTGGCAGTATTAACTCTGGGCACCACGCGCACTAGTTCATAGTCGCATCGTTCAATTTGGTGCAATTAACCCCTGTACTACTTGCCACACCCTGGACAACAATGCACCACGTCGTGCACAAACACGTCGCATTCCATACAGAAATCGTGGCTGCAGTCCGAACATCGGTACCGACCCAGCGGGCTGATGCCCTCCGAGGCAGGGGCAGTAGACGGTGTCGCTGGAAATGCACGCCCGCACGCATGACACGTGTCCGCTCGCTCTCTGACTTCCTCCATCGACGTCCTGTAAACCCTTGTTCAACAAAAGCCATCAGCATCGAAACAGGACCATCGCTTACACCGCTTGATAGGGCTTGACGGGAAACAAGTGATGATAACTCCGCGCAAGATGCGGAGAACTCACGATCATCAGGCCGCAAATGTCACAATCTGTCGGCACGTCGCATACTTTGGCCATGCATCGCGGACAGAGAAAGCCCTCGCTCTTCATTTCCGAATGGCATGCACAAAGGCTCGGTGGCGACGAGTCGGGGAGGCGCGTCGGAAAGCCCATCATCATCAGGTCCGCGGCAGAGTTCGCACCCCCTCCACCACCAGCGCGGGCCACGGCTCGTTGGGCTGGCGGGGGAACAAGCTCGAACAGTAGGTCTTTAAAGTGCCCCTCGTTCATTGCCACACCAAACTGGCCTGTCCATTTCATGAGAGGTGAAAAACGCTGCTCCGTCACATCGACCCACCACCTGTTTTATCACACATATCTCTACATATCTTCATCTCAGCCGCCAAGGCGACCACAGATATTCGAATTTTGTTCCTCACGCAAGCGTCGAGCGTGTCATGAATATTTCCCGGGTCACAGGTCGTCAGCGAACCAAAGATGATGAGAATTTCGCGCGACGAGTGAGTGGGGAGGTGACTGCAGCTTTCAAAATCCAAGGGGAAGTAACAGCGAATCGCACTCACCTCATACTGCTCCGTCCCATCTCAATGGCATTTTGCAAGCTCGGATCGCCAGCAGGTTCGAGTTTCGTACGATCACTGAGTGACTTGAGCACATCCTGCGGATTACCTGCAAACATGCGTGAATGGAAACGCGGTAAAGTCGAGACACCATCCTACCAGACATTTCACCGATACGTTCCCCAATGCCACCACGCATACCAACGACGCCGATCTGACCGAGGGGATTCTGGTCAAACCATTCCACGACAAACTCGCGCGCGTACTGCAGGGACAGATCGAACCGAGTTGGACGCATGTCACGGTCCATCATCGCCGCTGATAGATCGAGCAGGAGGATAAGATGTCGGATGATGGTACGTCGAATGGCCGCAGCTGGCGCGAGCAGTCTAGGTCACGATGAGAATGCGAACGGGATACGTGAGAGAGTCAGTGTACGTGCCTTCGCCGTCTACCCCTCGCCATCAAGTCCTCGACCGCCCCTTGCAAGCTACCAGTCTCATCCTCCTGCACGGTATCCCATGACCGTGTGTAGGACGCCTCCCATGTGTACGCTTGCTAGATGGACAGTTCAGACGGAAGAAGTCGGAGGCAGCGTGAAAAGAGACGTACATCCTTTGCTTTGCCCTTTCCCTTGTCTTTCTTACGCTTGTCCGTGGCCTTGCTTTTTCCTTTGCCCCGAGCGCGAACTTCATCGTCCCCTAACAATGATAAGTCGGAATCTGAGTCTACATCCATGTAATTTGGATCCGTTTGCCTTGGCGGTGCCATCGTGAGCTTTTGCGTCGACTGACGTCAAAAACGTTGAATCCAAGACCGGTGGCCGGAATTAGTTGGATCAAGCGTCGATGGAGCTAAATGGTGTAAAACCACTGAACTGGATCCTAGGTTGATCAAGGAAACAACAGTGACTCGGAACTAATCAGTACTTACTCTACAAACACTAGTAGTATGTAGTAACATCGGCTCGGCGTAACATACGCGCTCTATATACCATTCTTCCTAGGGGAACCCAATATCCTCGACATTCCCTGTCTCGATGACATCCCCCCAGACGTTCTCTACCCATCCCAAGCAACTATCCACCTGTTCAAACACCTCTGCTGTGGCTCGGCTTAATACGGGATCCTCGAATCCCTTCACGTCTGTGACCATCAGAGGTGAGCTGCGGGGCGGGGTTCGCGATTCGTCCGCATCCTCCGTATCGAGCAGAAGCATCGGTCGCTTCCCAATCCGTTCCCCAACCCTCCCTGTCCGTAGAGTCGTGGGCCCTGCGCCTGCGCACACGTCCTGTGTAGCTCCCTCCTGACGGCGTTTCACCAGCGCATTGGAGAGCTCTGTCAGTAGACGACGCTGTAACAGCTTGTACACTGGATCCTCGGGTCGAAGTGTCCGGTCGACGGCTGCACGGAGCGTTGCTTCGTCCTCTTTGGACAGTGGGCCGGAAGCTGGGGTCGTATCGGCGGTTTGTTTCCGCGCGCGGACGACCTCGTCAGCGAGGTTTATGAGCTTGGTGTCGCTTGCGTTTAATTCTCCGGCGATCTCAGCGCGGAGAAGTGTCCAGACGCGAGACATGAATGGATCAGGATCAGGGGGGTCAAACCCAGTGCCGTTAGAAGAGCGAGTGAGTGCAGGGAGACGTGTAAGAATACGCAAGGAGGCAGCGATGACGAGTGCTTGTAGATAATTCTGTATCTTCAAGAGAGTCGGAGCTGAGAAGAAAAACACGGGTGGAAGTATGTTTGCACTCAGTGTGGAAGACACCGCTGTCTCATCGCTGTCATGACCCGAGGATGTGGGCGGAGAAATCTGGACGGTTGTCGATGGAAGGGGGCAAAAGGTAGGTGTAGACAAACCCAGAGCCTGGACAATACGAACGATCCACAAGAAACGCGGCTCCGTAGAAATGGAGCCAAAATGACCAGAGGGGTGTAACTTCTCCAGCCAAGACGCCCACCCTTGCATTATTCTATCTCGACGCCAAATGTCGACCACGATCTCTCGTTCTTTTGTCTTGGCCTGTCTCACGACAACGGACCTGAGCTGTTGTTCTGTCATGTTTCCCAGGACGAACTGGGAAAGATCGTGTTTCATGATCTCGGTGAGCCTCAGAATGCTTTTGACGGTCTCGGTTACTAGTGTGGCCAGTGCGACGGGACGGGAGGATCGAATAGGGGGATCATCGAGCGGTCGTTGGAGGGTCTCGATTTCGGGATCACGAAATGGGGTGCAACGTTCCCGGAGACTAGCCAAAACCTCGCGGAGATGCATGAGGGTAGAGTCCAAGGGTGAAGACGTAGGGGAGAGGGGACTGGACAATGTCACCAATACGTGATGCTTTGGCGGCAAGAGAGGTGAAAGCGCAACGTGGAGGTCTCCGTAGAGCAACTTGATGCGGGAAAGCTGAACAGACGGCTCTGGATTGGAGAGGGTGTCCACAGCCTGCATGAACCTCAGCCATATGCACATGGTGGGAGCGGTGAGGTTCGCACCCCATCCCAGAAAGCCTTGTGTACAAGGTCCTCGACCTTGCTGCGCAGTGTCGGCTCTGTGTCCCCGTCAGCGGTGATGTGGGAGCGGGACATGACGGACAGGAGAGACTTTCCCGGAGGAAGGACCTGAGCTGGGTCTGTGGCAAGGATATGGAGAAAGTATGCATTGTTCAGGATGTCGATGAGCTCGACGGGGAGAACAGGACGATCCTGGTTGGATACGAGTTGGGATGATATGCTCTGCGCGGAAGGTGAGACAATGGAGATCGTTTCGCCCAACGAAGGTCTCTGGTGCGGTCCGACGAGCTCCTGAGCAAACTTGTTGAAAGGAGATGTGAACAGGACCTGAAGGGCATCGAGGAGCTCATCGTTTTCCATGGAGCGTTCCCAAAGCCCGCGATCTTGGAGGAGCCGAAAGTCACGGTAGAGAGCATCCCAGGAGACTGGATGTGGGCCGTCCGGATGTTGCTGTATGTCTCTGAGGAGAGAAATAGTGTCTCTAAGGAGGGCGTTGTCCGGTGCAGCGTCGGCGTGGGCTCTGAGCTTGTCGAGGATGCGGTCCATGACAAGAGCTAAAGCCAAACTTGGCGAGCTCTGTAATAATAAGCGATCATCATGTTAGGAGGCTTTCTTTCCCGGCCGCCACAGCTTTCGTTGATGGACACCACGACGCCCACCGACAGCACGTCTGCGCACCATGTCAGCCCCGTCGTCGCCTTCATCATCGGCCTCGCCATCATCCTTCTCGCATCTGTGCTCAACGCAGCTGGTCTGAATCTCACGAAACTCGATCATGTGAGCCTGAACTTTCCCATCGTACCGCCTTCTCAACGCTCCTCCTAGGTCCGTACCAATGCCATTCCAAAGTCTGCTCGTCGACGAGACTGGCTACGGCCACTATGGCTCTTGGGAATGACCCTTTACATCTTGTCACAGCTCATAGGGAGCACCCTTGCCTTGGATTACATGCGAGCGGGCAAGTCCTTTGCCCCTAATAACACTTTGGTCGCTCATCCATCCCCCTCCAGAATACGTCGCTCCCCTTGGCTCCACAGCTCTCATCTTCAATTTCCTTTTTGCTAGATTTATGGTTGGAACACCAGTTACCCGAACAGATATATATGTCGGTCATCACACTCCGTCCTCTTCGCTGACTGACCATCTCCTAGGGTACTATAATTGTAGTTGTTGGTGTCATTGGGATAGTCGCGTTCGGCGGCATCAACGGTGGCCTCTCTTCCGAGACCAACGTCGACCATCTCACGGCCCTCTGGAGAAGAGGCGGATGGCTCGCCTTCTTCTTCACCATGTCCATTGCTTTGCTCATCGTTCTCAAGTTCACTTACTCACTCGACGAGGTCCTCGCTTCCCGTTCTGATATCACTTCGGAGCCCTTCATAGGCATGAGCGCGCGAAGATCACCCTCGCCTAGTACCACCTTCCTTGGAAAAGCCAAGAACACCTATGCTTCCTTCTCACTCTGGGTCAAGGAGAAACTCGAGATCTGGACCGCACCCAAGGACGACAGGCATATCGCTTGGATTCTTGGGATTGGTTGGGCATGCTGTGGTGGCGGCCTCGCAGGTGGATGTCTTGTATTTGCCAAGGCTACGTGCGTACCCATCATCCAAGTTACTGTCAGTTGTTCTGAGTCCTTGCAGCGTTAAATTGCTCACCGGGAGTTTGTCGCATGAAAATCCAGGGAATCAGTTTGGGCATATTGCACCCATCTTCACAATCATCCTCTTGACCATCACAGCGGTCTTGCAGATTATATGTCTGAACCGTGGACTGAAGGTGTACGATTCCACACTCGTCGTACCTGTCTTCTATGGTGTCTACACTGCTACGGGGTATGTCGCCCTATTTGCCGTGCAGCCTCTGCTTACTTGTTACATGTAGTTTCCTGGACTCGCTCGTTTTTAATAACGAGGTCGATGCCTACAAGCCCTGGATTCTCATCCTCATATTCGCTTCTATCATCATCCTCATATCTGGTGTCGTCCTTCTTACACACAAGAAACCTGAGCGATCCCAACGGAATATCGCGTTGTCACGAACACCGGGTGCACGATCCACCATGAAGGGTGACAAAGATGGAGATGAAGGAGATGAAGCACAGTCTCTAAGGGTGCCAGAAGAGGGGGAATCGGCGGCCCATGAGCCCTGGCAGCTTGGAGACATGAGTGATGACGAGGACGGCGTCTCCACTGACGCCATTGGGAAACCTGCTTCAAGAGGAGTGAATGGCTCCGCAGACAGCGGTGTGGAGGGGGAAGAGGAAGAGCGTAGGTTAATTCAGGACGAGACTCTGCACCGACGATCGACGTCTTCGGATGGGACGCTTGCTCGTAACGACGACCATGATGACGAGTTCGGGGAGTGGAATGAGGGCGGTAAAGACTACAGTATTTAATCGAGACATGGTAATCCAAATAATACCCAAAATCGAACAACTGGACGCGTGTGTGGCTGAAACTGCAGTTGAACGTTTAATAAACGTTTAATCCTCGATGCCGACGACCCCCACAACACAACCTGCGCCCCCGTCGCGAAACATGGCTAATAAAAGCGACAGTCAAGAAAAGGACATCGACGAGCTCGACGACGATTTCGGCTCGGATAACGAGAATGCAGATCCCAACGTGTTTCGCATAACCAACGCATTGACGCCCCCGGCCGCCATGAGCTACAGCGCACATGAACTCCACAGTGAGCCGACCGATATCCTCGACTGGCTTCGCCCTAACATGCATAGCCTTTATACACGAGGGGTTTATCGACCTCAATCCCAGCTATCAACGAGGTACATTTCACCTGTCGCTACCACAACGACATCGTTCATAATGACTTGGCGCGTTCATAGACGTAGTCTGGCCAGAGAGCAAGCAGATTGGACTCATCGACTCTATTTTCCGCAATTTTTACGTGCCGCCTGTCATATTCGCAATTCAAAAAGACGACGACGGAGAGATAGTGAGGGTGTGTGTCGATGGCAAGCAGAGGTTGACATCAATACAAAAATTTCTCGATGGTTTGGTGAGCAACCATGCCCGCTTTTATCTTTTTTGCCCCTCCTGTTGACCGCTGCACGGTCACAGATACCTCGTGCGTTCCACTCCCCAGGTTTCCCCGTATTGTGCTGAGGCAACTTTTTGTGCAGATCGTGATTCGCGCACCAAGAAGAGCTTCTGGTTCGTCAGATCCGATGCGCAAAAGACAACACGCCTAGAAATTCCTGATCAGTGGAAACAACGGTTTACAGAAACGAGGATCACATGCGGTCAGTCTCCCTTGCTGTACGAGCATGTCCCATTATTCACGCCCTGTCACTAGTCGAGTATCACGACCTTCCGCCGGGTACGGAGAGAGAAATTTTCCAACGAGTACAACTTGGGATGAGCTTGACGGCCGCTGGTGCGCATACATCCAGGCGTTCAAAAGATGATTGACAATCGAATGCCATGTAGAAAAGCTGCAAGCAATTTCCTCATCTTGGGCAGATTGGATAAGCGATCTCGAAATGCGGCATGTCAACTGCGACGGCGGCCTTGCTGAAGTCCTCGAGTGGGATACGCGACGTGGACGCGACTTTCAATGCATCGCACAAATGGTGTACTGTTGCGATTTGTTACCGGACCATGCCCTACCATCAGCCCAGAAACTCGAAAAATGGCTGTCGCGTGTGGACAAACCAAACCAAGCGTTCAAGAACAATATGGGCGACGTCTTGACCGAATTTGGGTACATCGCCATGACGCCTGGGCTCAACAAGGCCTTTGAGCAGGTCGACAAGCGCGTCGCACCTGTCGAATTTGTATTTATTGGTATGGTCATGCCTGACCCATGAGGCCGAACTGCCTTTTGGTGCTTACCATCTTGTGCGCTTTCTTAGGGACGCTGCTCTTCGTCCTTCGAGAACATTCCCATCACGAGCGGGCAAACGCCATCTTGCACATGCGTCTACGAATTCGAGAGCAATTCCGCGACGTTCGAAACAATGGGAATGTTGGCAAGGCGCTCTGGAATTTCATCGACAGTCTCATGGGACCGTCGGGTCTCAGGATTCTCTCTGCCAGCAAAAGCTATTCTATCGCCCCAGCACCCGCTTCTCAGCGAAAACGCAAAAAGGCAGCGGACGAGGACGGGGACGAAGAGTATCATCCTTCGCCTGTCGGGACTTTGAGCCAGGGTGTGAAAACGCGGGGCAAGGGACGAAGGAGGGAGGAGTAGTGATACGGATGGCGAGACGAACTTTGATTTGGGCTACTCTTTGGGATGTGGCATACTTTGCTATAACCCTCTATTCGGCGTTGGTTCAGTGTAATCTATTAGTACACTAAGAGATATTACACTCGTCGGCAAAGTGGAAAACGCAGAGTTTTCATGCTGGCTGGTAATCCAGTTTCTACCAGAGTACAGAACCGGCCAGCGTGGAGCGTCTGGTGGTCGATAGTGATACAATATGCCATGTATGCGTCGCTGCTTGAAAGCATTATACCCGTTGCTTTCATGCATCCGGAGCGCACCGAATGTTGCGACCTAGTTGCTGTAGCCGACTCTAGCAGTGTACCAAGTACCTTCTGGTGTCGTGATCGCACGCGTGTACTTGAGTAACAACTTGTCCCGCTCTTTCGAATTCACAGCGATGTCAGAAAGGAAAGGCTCAATCTCGTCGCTCTTCCATCGTGGGCGCGTCAGGAACAGCTCCGCAAAACGTGCAGCGGGGTCTGTCGGGAGGGCAGAAGCCGGAAGGTAATTCAGAGTCGCCGCCGGGATGTCGCTGGGGTTTCGGAGGTAGTTACCCTTGTCCATTGGATGAGTATCAGTCTCCCGCGAAGAAGAAAGGCAGGAGGGAACATACCGAGAGAAGTTGTAGCGAGACGGCCGACTCGAACGCGTCTCCGATGGCGTTCTTCCATTTGGTCGTGAATTCTGTCTCCAGTATAGGCTCGTGCTTGTTTTTTTTTTGGTTTAACAACGCGATGTCAGCTAGAGAGGAGGCAGGAGCGATGCAAAAAAGGGGGGTACCTTGTAGTGTCTGATAATTCCAAGTCCAATTTCTGCGACCACTGCATTGGCATCCATCTTCCACGTACCCTCCTCTACTTGGCCGAACCAGGACATGACCTGGTTTGACACTTCCCTCGGGATTTCGTGCTCGTCAGCCAGAGCAGACACCAAGTCATCCACTGGCGCAGCTTCGTGCGAAAGGCTCAGCGATATGAGGTAGTTAAGAAGGAGCTCCAGAATCGTGTTCAGATGTACGGGCGCGATCGGTCGAAGGTAGCCTGCCAGTTTATCAAGAAACATTCCACAGTGAGATGACGCCCACGGTTCGAAAAGACGTGTACAAACGGACCACCTAGGACGAGGATACGCCGTTCCTTGAGACCGAGTCTCAATTCAGCGTCGCTCGCTTGGATTTCCCGCCGTGCTTGCTCGTAGCTGTATCTTGGCACCGTCGCCTGTAGTGTAGGTGCGCGTCAGTAGCTTGCAGCAGAGGTGCGTTTTCGACGTTGAACTGACGCGTCGATCTTCATCCCCTTCGTCGTATTCCATCCCTCGGAGGAGTACGGACAGCTTGTGCAACTTGGGAATAGACGGTGCCAACTCTAACACCTCGTGAAGCTGTTCTCGGACGTGAACCGTCCCGTTTGGATCCGTCCTGGAAGGCGTCACGACCAGCACCGTGTTGGAGAGTACCACCGAGCGTAGCGTGTACGTTTTGTCCGCTGTGCATACCACGGCGTCCTCGGTTGGATGTCCTCTGATGGAAAGTCTGTGTGCTTGATGAAAGCATTTAGCATGCCGGCGGTTGCATCACTTACATTGGCTGCGATGTTTTGGTCTCTACCGCTGAATCGATGAGCTGGCATAGTTCAGGTGGAAGTTCTATTAGGCGGAACGCGCCTGCGTCTTGTTCAGTTGACGGAGAAAACCTGAGTTCGAGTTCGTTCATTGACAGTTCGAGACAAACGCGCGTCAGGCCGCGTCAGGATTCCAGTCCTGAACTATATCTCCTAATAACCAGCTCTAAATGTCCATTAAATAAATTATGGTGCTACCATTGATACAAACACGTGGAAGACGACACAGACGTCCATAAATCACGACGAGATATCCTCTACAGGACGGAATTTGACTCTGACCTCTGAGACCTCCCCCCTCGCGTCCCTAAGCGTCTGGGTAATCTTCCCTTCCAACTCAGACGTGGCCAGGACGGTCACCGTGTGGGGTACGTCGACGGTGAGATCAACGTTTATTAACGATCCAGCTCGCTTCGCTCTCAACTCCTTAATCGCGAGTACGCGAGAACCCGTCGAGACCGCAATGGCATCGCCATTCATAGCGCCGCGATGAAGTAGAGGGTCCAGTGCACGCAAGAGTTTAGCTCGCGAACTCTCCGATATCCCAGCATCGGTCAATTCAGCGAATGCCCCTCCGAGCAGCGCCACACCTTGCCGAAGAATGACAAACGACACGAGCAAGCCTTTGATCAAACCTTGCATGAGTGATCGAGTGGTTTTAATTACGGATCACCAACGTACCTCCGAGTGGATCGAGTGGCAGGGCGGGGAAGATGGACGACCCCAGGATGGCAAACAGCGCGACGAAACTTGAGTATGCATCGCTCCGGTGGTGCACAGCATTCGCGTACAGTACAGGACTGTGTTCTTCGTCGGCAACCTTTTTCGTGATACGATACAGCCATTCCTTTATCAACACACTGAGGGCTGCAAACCATGCAGCGTTGGGATCGAGTATGTCCACATGTGTATGCGCATGCCCGACGGATGGGACGTGGTGACCGAGAGAGGCAACGTGTTGCAGAATGTCATAGAGATGACCTGGAGGGAGGGTCGACACGGTCCCCGAGAGAGCCTCCATCAAAAGATGGTAAGAATGAAAACCTATGCCAAGTGCACCGCCGATCAAAAGAATCGAGACTGTTGTCGTTCCGAGAGTTTCGAACTTGGCAAAGCCATATGGGTATCTTCCAGAAGGTGGTTTTCTAGATAGTTTCCAGCAGAACAGGGTGACGAAGTCACCCAACAGGTCTTGAGGGATGATGATGAGCATAGGTGTTGTGACACAAAGAATAGCACGCACCACTCAGTGAGTGACCTGCATCAGCAAGCAGTGATGCAGAATGCATATACCACCCTGCAGCTCCTTTTGCACCAGTCAATCCCACATTGATAAGAAGCCCGAGGAGGGTTATTCGACTGCCCCGATCGCCTGCATCAAGCGTGTTGAGCCCGAGCGGCGAGCATTACACCGAGCAAAGGACAACACACCTTTTCCCTCAAAGATATGTACTACCTGTTCCGCACCGTGAGTGTGATCGTGATCATCGTGCGAATGTGAATGAAGGATGGAGTGCGGATGCGGATGCGAATGGTCATGGGGGTGTTTATGACTATGATGACAGCTGGCGCTCTGTGCGCTATTGTTGGTGTTCCCAGCCCCGGCATCGTCGCGTTTGGACGTGCTTGTTGAACTGGGCCTTTGTTGCGACATGGATGGGGAGAGCCCTACTCTTGTGAGTGGGACAGAACGAAGTGCCAATAAAGACCTAGAGACGTGTCGGCATGGCGTGTTTAGACTCGTGCACAGCCGGAGCGGTACCTTGCTATCGGCAAAAACCCACTCTGCGATCTCACTAGCACTCTTGGACTCGCGCACACGACTTCTTTGCTCGATGGGTCAAGGCGAGAAGTAGAGAAGTAAGAGGTTTGAGGATAAACAGTACGACTTGGCGCTGCCTTGAAGAACTGAGCCGAGTTGGAAACCAGGGCGGTTCGTCCTGATGTCGGACAGCGCCAATACCGTCCTGGTGCCAACTTCATGAATCTGATCCGTTGACGAACTTGGAACAAGAGGGGCCGCTGCAAGTTTTGATGCTATGGTATAACAATCATATGGATGGCGCATGTTCAAGTTCAGGCCATTTCGTTGGAGACCGGCGTCCGCGTCGAGTCACCGTGGCACTGGATCTCAGGCTGTCACAAGAATAGTCCAGCCTCAGTACAGGTATCCGTTATAACCTCTGACATGCAGACTCTGCAGCCCGGAGCGTTCGTAGAGCGTCCCACCCGTTTCATACGGGATGCTACCATTTCACCGCCAATGATCGGTTGCCATCTCTTGGCTGCTCGGAAGACATAGAATGGCTATATACATACACCTCACAGGACACCGCGGCTCGAATCGAGACATTCTAGCCGGTTAGGTATCATAGATACTTTCTAGCAATGCTTCCACCCTAGGCTGAAGTTCTGAACTGTCCCCTGCCAAGGCCAACTTCGCAATGGTCGGGATGTTGGCCTTTGGGACGTTGTATGATGCAAGCGTGCGGTGCAGGCCCAGACCACGCACGAGTCTGGTTGAGTGGCCGTCAGTCCTGGTTGCGCATGGCCCGAGGAAGATATGCATACTCGTTAATCTTGTTCCCCAGTCGTTTGACATCCCCCTCGATCGAACCGGTGGTGGGTTCCCGCAGATAGAACAACGCTTCTGCTAGTGTTGCCTTATCTTCAGGACTTGCGATATCGGCTTTAAGAATAACGACAGAACCAAGCGTCAAACACTTCCAAAGCGCTTAAAACCCTCAAGTCCTCGGATTAAGAACTCCCTTCACTCACAGATGTGATCCCGTGCGGAATTCCATAGGTCGCTCCAAGTTTGTGACCCAGAGAATGTGATAATCCAAGGGAACTAGGGAAGATCGTGTGAGGAATTACCCTCTGATTGCGGCATGTCCTGGATATTCTTCTTACCCGTATTTTTCAACCTTCTGTGGCCAAAGGCTCATCCATGCAGCTATCAATAGTTTTTGTCTTGCTTCCAAATCCCCAGGCTGTGCCTTGCTCTGTGGGAGATACTTGAAGAGGTCTGATAGAGCGGCATAACAGAGAACCTTTGTGGGATACGGTAGTGGGCTGTAGAGATTCTCTGTGATTCAAAATGAGTTTCTGACGCGGAGCGGCATATGGGGGTAGACTATGGCATACCAACAGCATGGTCTAAAGCTCGAAGGCCCGTCGATAGCCTGTGTGTACCTCATGTTGAGCACGAGATGAGAGACAGAGCCTCGAGGTGTACCATAGTTCCTCCGGGGTGACCAACGTCAACTCGGCGTCGAGGATGATGCCGGCAGGGGCAAGCATGGGGTCGGAAATGCCGACCTTGTTGCCCTGTTCATCTGTGTATCCAGCACCGCCCTGGTGGAATGAATCATTGATAGGGTTTTTTGGTAGGCCACGACAAACTCACCCTGTACTCGGCCGCACTCAGGGTGGTCGGAATAGCTATATGATTGAAAAAATTGCCCCCGCTCTGCTGATGAAGACGATAGACGATAGCCTTTGCTGCATCGATGGGCGAGCCACCTCCGATGGATATGATGATGTCGGCTCCCGCAGTTTTGAACGTCTCCAAGCCTTGGATGATGCCTTGAACAGGTGCATGCTGCCCTATCTCGGAGAAGGTCGCAGCAAAGGCACCGTTATCATTCAAGATTCCTTCGACGGTGGTGACCACGTTTGTCTGGATAGAATGTAAATGTACGTCAACGCGGAGGATGAAGTGAACGCAGATTCATGGAGGCTGACCTTCTCCCGGAGAGACTTGCCTGTGACGACAAACGCCTTGCTGCCACCCAAGATGGAGAGTAATTTTGGGAGGGCTGTGTGCACACACCCAGGACCGTAGTATACGCCCTTCAACGTGTCGTGATATGCATAGGATCCATGTAGACTGCTGTTCGTGTCGGCCATCTTGGGAGTACTACTAAGTGCGAGATTGGTCGATAGCTGCGATGTTATGTGAGAGAACGTTCCTCCTGGATGCGGAACGCGATTGGTCTACGCATCGAAAGCTATCCAAAGGTGATTTAGTTCAAGTTTACCGATTTCACAAAGGGTATGTAACGGGGTACCGTCTGGCAGCCGAGTGTTCAGATCACTCCACGAATCAGCATGTGCGTCAACGAGGCCTATGACTCCGTCGGATCCCCTGCAGAGCCGGAGTCGGCGCATTTATATCTACTGGAAGGGATCATCGTGATCCCCTCGGATGCGCAGGATCACCGGCAACTCCCATAGCTCAACTGTAAGGGTAGTTGGTAACTCGCAGTCAAATACTGATGATGTGTGACTGCAAACAAAATGGGAAGACTAGTTGATTTGAGCCACTTGCTCTCTGCTCAAACATGGTGCATACTATGGATCAGTGTGACTGCCCTGAAGGGACCATTCCTGAGTCGACATTACAGGTAAAGCAAGATCGATACTTCTGAGCCACACCGATGATTGGATATTACCTACCACAGATCAGGCAATTTGGCCAAAAGATCAACATAGTATCCCGACTCGAGAAGGAGAACCGATGGACAATCACCTCAGGAACATTCTGCGGCAAAGAGAAAAGACCGCGCATCACATCATGATGGAGTGCGCGCAACTTTGAGAAGGACAAGTTGCCGCTACCACTTCCTCTTCGGGGCAACTTCGCGGCAAAGCATGCCAGTACTCAGGACAGGGTCAAGAGCATCATCACAAGAATTCGGCGTCCAAGATTCAACGCGGGGTAGACGAGAGGTGCCTTGGTAGCGTGGCGCGTCTGCGTCCGTGTGACATGATTTACTCTGGGATGAGGTGACCCATGCACGGATGGGATCATTAGGATATCAGAGCATTATTTCTACTCGTGAACCAGCGTGTATTTCGAAGCGAGCAATGGGGTGGTCGTTTTGTCATCCTCTCGGCGTTCTCTTATCTCCAGTCAATCTCCTTTTGAGCCTGAAAACTCGGGAATTTCAGAATGCGATGGACCTGCATGCAAAGGGCACCGTCTGCATGGGAACCCATGAGGTTCCTGGACAATTCTGTCAACACGTCACCTTCATGGTCACCAATAAACAGTGGTTCAGGCCGCGTTTTCGTCTTCAGGGTAGTCGATGAGCTGCGGCAATTAAATTTCCCGCGGTCCATCCGCGTGACATGATACCACTTGACAGTCATCTCAGGCAAACCAATGAACCTCCGGCACTGCGTTCTGCTGGGATCTTGGAAACCGTGTCTTCACAGTTACATCTCCAAAAAGTCATGGCAGGTCACATCCAGAGCCAGGCGGTTCGCAGCAGGACCCAAACCGGAGCATGAAAGCAAGGATTTACCGGATTTCGATCCCGCCCCCTCGTTTCGACTGACCGTGCCCCCCAATCCAAAATGGGAGCCTTGCCAAGGGGCTTCGTGCAACACGGAGCTCAACAAAGCCTGGACACATGACTTGCACGGTGTACAAACATGGAATCCGGTCCTGATGCCTTCCAGGTATGTGTGATCCATGGAGTCGCCGAACATGTGTACCTGGAGGGTCACGGATGCCGTTGGCGTTGATCCATCAAATTTAACTTTGTTTCTGTGCCAATGTGGAATTGACTTTTGCTTTCATACAGGCGTGTATACTCACTGCTGACCAGTGCGGTCGTTCCTCGGCCGATCGCGCTGCTCTCGACAGTCTCCACCAAGGGCCGACCTAACTTGACACTGTTCAGGTAAGCACGTTGGGCTGTACTTAGCTCATGTACTAAGCCCCGGCCGGTACAGCTACTTTTCGCTAGTGGGTTATACTCCTTTCCTCCGCATTGGTGTTACGTAGTCATCAATTTTGTGATTTGGCAAGGTTGCGCACAATCCTCCCCTCCTCAGCATTTCATTTGCAGTGACATCGCAGAAGCCGGAAGAGACCCGAGCGAATATAATGGCAACCAAGGAATTCACGGTCAGCCTTGTTAGCGAGCCGTTCGCGGAGGCAGCGAACGTGACATCCGTTGACGCACCGGAACACGTGGATATGTGGGCGTTGAGCGGATTAACGATGGCGCGTAGTGTGAGTCAATTATTGTTGGTCGGACGCCGATGGAACACGTCACACGACCCCATCGGCGTAGGTTTAACAACATGTGTTTACTCATTTCGGACGTCAGTCTGATGTGAGGCCTGCATGGGTGAAGGAGAGTGCGGTGGGGTTTGAATGCAAGGTATGTGAGATACCTGAGTGGTAAGCTTAGCTGATGGATTGGTTTGTGATACAGTTGTATCACGCCTTTGATATTCCCGAGCCAGAAACGGGAACTGTGACCCAAACGATGATGTTGGGGCTCATCAAGCGAGTTCACGTGCGCAGATCCGTATTGGGAGAGGATGGGACCATAGACCTGGCGAGGCTTCGAGCTGTGTCGCGAGTGGGGGGGTCGGCGTACGCTCGGATCGGGGAAGGGTTTAACTTGAGGCGACCGAACTGGAGTGAGATCAAGGAAGCGTATGGATCGAGGCGAAGGCGGCGGAATGGCGGTGGGGGTGACAGGGGCCCGGGACGGGTGGGCGTAGAAGAAGTAGAGTGAGCCCTGGATAGATTCCATTCTTTGGAAGGTGTCACATATGGAAGGGGTGAAGTTGATGCGATTCCGAGGGCGGATGGAATTAGCAGACATGTTCCCGAGCACAGGACACGCCCCGGGAAGCAAGGCAGGAGTGTCCTGCGCTGATCTGGAGAAATGAAAAGCACGCTGTCTGCCGCGTTCCTTATCGATGACTGACGCGCTTGGACGGGTTCATCGTGAAAAACCCGCAAATCCGCGAGGCAGAGGGTGACATGCGGATCCAATCAACTCTCGTTATATACTCTAAGCTCGTCTCCCTCGTCGACGTGCCCACCGACGGCGACGACAACGTCCAGGACGACCAAGACGTGTTGTTCCGCATACGTACTTGCCACGTGTGTCCGCATTCGTCTCTCTTTTCTCGGTCCGCTGCTTTTCTTCCTCTTCATTCTCTCGCTTCGCCGAAACAACAAAGACAGCGCATACATCCACCTTCGCCGCTCGGCGCACGGTCCCACGTCGCCCTCACATCCCCACGTACGTTTCCCTCTTCCTCTGCCAAATCTATGAGCTCGTTATTGATTCCTAGCAACAGCACTCGGGCGCCCATGGACAACGACTCCGCATCGGCCGCAGAACAGCGCGCCAATGCCGTCGCAAAGCTGCGTCGCGCCGCGTCCCTCCCCCGCATGAAAGACGGCAGGCGCCCCCCAATGCACATCGAAGCCGTGAGCGACGGGGAGAAGTTCCAGGCAGAGGACGAACAGGATGTCATCGAGCCCACCCACGACCACCCATCCAGTCCCGATCCCAGACCAGACTCTCCCCCAGAACAGAAGCCCGCCACACCCGAACCATCCACGTCGGGTCGGAGGCGCCGCAACAGGTCCCGCTCCCGCTCCAGGGGCTCGAGAGACTTCAAGGGCAAAAGGCTTCCCCAGTCTCCTATACCAACCTCAGTCACCCCGAGCAATGACTCTTCCCCAGACGATTCGCCCCCCTCCCCTCCGCCCACCGTGGTCCAGCCCCCGTCCGTCGTCGCACCAATACCCTCCTACTTTTCCACTCCCCCTGCATCGAGAGTCCTCATGTCCCCCAATTTCTTATCTCCCGGAACACCCCTCCTCTATCACGGCACCTCACCACCCACGCCATTAATGCCCACACTAGATGCTATACAAAAGGGCCTTTTGCGGTCCAACAGCGTGGCTGCACGTATGCAGGCTCTTCACAAGCTCACGGGTGGCAATCCTGAATCCCAAGATTCCACCTTCTCTTCTCCGTCAGTATCTCCACAGCCTGGCTTGGTAAAGCTTGGTCGTAATAACACCATCTCGGGCGGTGAACGCTCGGCTGCCCGCATGAAACTCTTTACTGCCCTCGGCGAAAGAATCAAAGAGGCCGACGAAGGAGGCACTAGTGGAGGCGAGGAACGCCCTGTAGTCTCTACGCCTTCAAAACGAAGACGACGCAGATCAGCGCGGAACTCAGCCAGCAAATCCAACCAAGCCACGGCTACCGACGAATCCGAGGTGTTATCTACTTCAACAAGTACTCCGACCCACCCCTCGGTACCCCTGCCCTACACCCAACAACCCCTCACGGAACCCGTCCGCACAGCTTCCACAACGCCGATCCCTATCCAGCCTATATCCAATCCCAATATCAATCTTGATGAGAGTATCGCAGACAGCCGTCAGACAACTCCTGTCCGGCCTGTTGCTAATCAATGGAAGCGGAGAAGTATAGTCGTCGAACAGGACGATGATCTACCCGTTCCTCCACAGTCTACCTATCCTGGACTCCCCACTACTCCTAGGCGCTCATCTCCTGGGCTCCCCCAACCGCTGCCTCACTCGTCAGATGCCCCGTCGATCGAATCAACCGACTCGGCCACCGGTGTTGTTGGCGTGCCGTTGTATCTCTCACTCACCCAGAGGTCTCCATCAAGGCAAGATCTTTTCCCGTCTGGTCCATTTACTACACCACATAAGGAAGTATCATTATCTTCTCGTGATGAGGGGGACGAGATGGAGTCCGAGGAGCCTGAGGAGGTTGTGTATCCTGCCGAACACCTTCGGCGGTCACCCTATCATGATGCCTATGACAGACAGATAAGCTGGATTGCAGACCCAGGTTAATTTTTCACCTCTGTTTCCTCCATGATAGGCATCTCATATTCTTTAGTTCCGGAGTCCAACATCGCTGTCCATAACGAAGATGACGAGGACGAGGAACAGTTACGTGGCGTGGTCGAGGAAGACGACGATCAAATCCCTCCAGAGTCGCCTCACGAAGAATCCGGTCCTCAGACTGAGGAATCGTCACCTCGCGCATCTTCAGATTCCAAGGAGCTTGTGGTCGACATCGAACCATCCCTTGAGCAACCCTCTGCCCCCAGTTTGCATGAATCTTCGTCACAGACAACGACATTGAATACTACTTCAGCCCTACCTGTCAGTGATGAGTCGGACTCCTCGCAGCAGGCTTATCCTCAGCGGCTTTCGGTCGCATCACGCATACAAAGCGATCGATCTCCTCTGGCCACTGAGTTCGACTTGGACAATTCACTAACTGTCCCAGAAACGCCGCTGAAGCGGGAGGGCTCACTTGGAGCATGGGGGAAAATACTTGTCGGGGCCCTCACGAGGAGCAGCTCGAGCAATGGTCGTCGATCACGGACCAACAGCATAGCTACTCGGGAACGAAGACAGAACACGGACTCGAGCATCAGTCGGGAGAGTGGAGGAAGCCTGGCAAGCCCAAAAGCAGACAAGGGCGAGCTGGGGTCGACATATCCTCTGGGCGGTCAGCAGTCGGTGATGCAATCTTCGTCTGCTTCGACGTCCATGCAATCACTGGCACTACCAACGCCACCGAGGAGTGGCGTTTCACCGATTCCATTGGCTTCCAACCTCGATCTCACCAAATATAACCAGGATGCTAAATTGTTCCCATTCCCAGGGATCAAGAAGCTCGAAGAACAACGTATCAACAGCCGGAATCGTCGGGGACTGTCGATATCGTCGTCTACTCCGGACGTTGTCCTATCCCACCACGGGAATGAAAACGAGATACCACTGCCTTCAAGTTCATCGAGCAACACGCCCTCTAACTCTCCCGACATCAAACGAGATCGAATTCTTGCACACCAAGCGTCGGACACTCATCTCCTTCCCAAGTTCAAAAACCTTACTTCCCCCCCACTGTCGACCGCACCCTCATCATCGTCGCACGACTACCTCAGTGGTGGGCAAATACCAAATAGTCAGTCGCCTGGTCCAGTCGTACTAAAGACGCTTCCCACCAACCGTGAAGGTGTCCGCAAGTGGCTCAGCAATAGGTTTGGGTCATCAACACCGACTTTGGCCAGCAACTCACCCAGTCCGACTTCTCCAACCATCCGCCCCACCATGCCCTCCAAAAAGCCTTCTCTTTCCGAAATATTAAGGTGGAAGAAGGAAAATGACCTGACTTTAGATTGGGAAGACATTGGTTCTCCAGAGAAGTCGAGGACGCCAACGAGCAGTACCAATGGGACCTTTTTACTTGGGAAGTCACATAATGGAGAGTTTTCCCCCGTCAGCCCAAATGGAAACTCTCCACACGAGGATACACAGAAGACGCCTCGAGCAAGCAAGATCGCCAAGTCAGGCAGTGGTGTCCCTCCTTCTCCCGTCGAACCTTCTGCGCCATCTGCTCTGGGGGCCTCCACGCCTCCTACCCCATCACCACCAGAGCCTGTGCCGCCATCCACACCAGAGCCTTGGTCGTCCTTGTCTGATTATCCTCCTGCAACTACCTCGGAGTCATCTTCAAACACGTCTTCGCAATACTCAGACTTCCCCTCCAAAAGTGCCGTTATTATGGAACGCCTTGATGAGATGCTAGGACGTGGACCCAAGAGCCCTGTCTGGTCATCGGTGATCGATGACCCGCCCCGGAAATTGTTATTGGCTGCGCCTGTTCTGCAGGTAGTCAACTCCGATACGGTCAAGGATCGTTTCCTTTTCCTCTTCAACGACATCTTTATCGTTGCCAAGCCCATCATCCAAGACCCAGACGCCTTCCTTGAGCTGACGAAGCCGAATCCTTCGGACAGAAAATTTGTCGTGAAGAATGTCGTGCTCCTCCGCAGTTTGCGGTTTAGCGGCGAACGCGAAGAGTGTCAGTCACGCAGTGTGCCGCGCAATGCTCTTACTCAGTCCTTTGTTGAGCAATTTGCCAACGACGCCGATCAAGCCATCGTGTCCCTGTTTAACAGTTTAGCACAGCCTGATGATCCCGTGGCATTGGCACACCTGTTATTCCGCACACCAGAGATCGATCGCGCACAGCTCGGTGATTATCTGTCCAGGAGGACATCACGTGTCGTTCTCAAACACTACCTCGATGTTTTTGGGTTCACCGGTGTCAGGGTGGACAAAGCGCTGCGCATCTTCTTGCAGACCATCAACGTCCCAACACGCGCCACCCAGGGAATCAGCCCCCTGGATACCCTGCTTGATTCCTTTGCCAGTCGGTGGTACGATGCCAACGGGAAGCAGGTTGCTTATGACAAGGACTTGGCTTACAGGTTCTCGAGGGCAATCGTACAACTCAATGAGGTATTACACGGCGGAATATCTCAGGAACCTGGCCCCACTAGATACGTTGGGAGAAACATCACTGCCAGAGACTTCTTGGATGTGTTCCGACGTCACGATCCTCGTGGCCTGCTGTCTGATGACACGCTTAGCGATGTCTACGAATCCATCTACCGCGAGCCACTCTCACAAGCACGCCACCCGTCTTCCAACGGGCCCCCCGAGATCACTGTCACATTTAAGCGCGTACAGCCCTCACGTCTGACTTACAAAGTCCAGTCCGAACCGGTGGTGATCCGTATCCCACAACCCGACCCGAATTTCACGGTCGAATTGTTCGGACACAATCTCACCTTTGATCCACCAGTACTCTCGTTCGCCAAGTCCACCGAGGCATCGTTCAGGGTGACAGGGACATTGTTCGGTCTGACCACGATGTTGACGTTGCGTTCTGGGTCGAACGCACTGCTCTATACCGGTCTCCCACCGAGTTGGCCCGTCTCTGTGGAGCGCGCTTTCATGCGGAATACTTTCCAGGTCGCGTTTCTGAACTACAGCAATGCTCCACGAAGATACATGTTCAGCTTCGCCGACCCACTCGTCCGCCACGAGTGGGCGACCTCGTTGAAGAGATTGACGGATGCGTCAACGAGCATCTCTTCCATGGGACCGAATCCTTCACCATTCCAAGCAAAGTTCGCGCGAGCTGTCAGCGATATCGTGTTCAGGGTATTGCAGGAGACTCTCATCGGTCCAGAGGCTTTCTCTGCTCAACAGTCGCCGGAGAAGCTTGGTAGCGCACTCAAGCGTTTCAATTCTGCGAGCAACTCTCGTCACGGTTCCCAATTTTCATCATCTCGCGACATCACCGGTCCTTGTGATCTCGCTCGGTCGAAGTCGAGGAGTAAGGTGTATCATCATCTTGGGCCAGGGAAACTCGAGGCAGAGAACAATCGTATCACTCCTTCCCATTCAAGAAGTAGTAGTGACGACGATGGGAACGGGAGCAACCCACGGTCGCGAGCAGAGGAGCGGCTATGGTCCGGAAAAGATTTGGAAATGTTTTGCCAGCAGAACAGCTCAATCGCGCAAGTGGTTGAGCTGTTGCTACCTGCGAGCTCTAATCAACCAATCCAATCCCAGTGACACTTTCATTCATTAGTAAGTCACTTTCGCAATTAGTTTCTGGTAGGGTGTTAACAATCCCTCGCAGGTTTCTGACTCTCGTTATCGATTTCAGTCTGATCTATATCTATCACCGCGATTCCTTATTACTTACTCACCTCAGCTCGCAAGCATGTGTATTCGTTCATCGTTCTGCTGTAAACTGTCCACGGTCACTGCTATGTCGTCTTACCACGGAGTCGTCAACGCATCTGGTTTTTCTTCTTCATTCGCTTTCTTTTCAATGTCATGGTGCATCATTTCTGGGCTTTTGGATGTGTGCGAGAATGATGTTCAGTCAATGTGAAACAATAAACATGGACGGAACACCGAATCGGGACGTTGTGAAAGGTAACCACGACCACGACTCGTCCGGTCGAGGCTGTCCGCCGTTCCTGCCTTGCCCTTGGCCTAAATGCCCCGTCTGGGCACGCCCACCACCCTTTGTTTCTTGACAAGTCCTGGCCCTCGATCCTGACCAGCCTGTTCGCCCATGGCGAGAACGTATACCGACGTGAACACTTCCCTGGGACGCGCCTGGTACGACTATGGTCAGTATCGAACACCACTCGGCGGTGACGTGTACAGATCTAATCGGTGCTGACAGAGAATTTCGATATTGAGTGGAGCTCGCCAGAACGTTATGAGATTATGGAACGCATAGGAGGAGGAAGGTATTCAGAGGTAAGAGCCATCTCTAGCGCGCAGATTGTACGCATCGCTCTATCATCACCCCCCACGCAGGTCTTCAAGGGCATCGATATGGTCAACGCAGAAACCTGCATCATCAAAGTCCTCAAGCCCGTCGCCCCGAAGAAGGTCAAGCGTGAAGTCAAGATTCTCCGTAACCTGACGGGGGGCCCGAACATCGTCGCCTTGCGGGACGTTGTCCAAGACCCCTCTGCGCGGTACTGCAGTCTCGTCATGGAGTTCGTGGAGAACGTGGAGTGGAAGCTGCTGTTCCCCGTGTTGAACGAGCTTGACATCAAGTATTATACGTTTCAGCTGCTCAAGGTGCGCCGAGATCGTGTCATCAGCGAGGTCGCCAACGAGTTCACTCGATCGTTCAAGCAGGCACTGGACTTTGTGCACTCCAGAGGGATTATGCACCGAGATGTGAAGCCTGGGAACGTCATGATCGATTATCGACGGCGAAAGGTGGGTCCCGTGGCGTCATCGGCTTTCGGTTCAATCATCTAAACCTGTGTAGTTGAGACTGATCGACTGGGGACTAGCCGAGTTTTATCATCCCGGCACGCCCTATCATATTCGCGTCGGGTCTCGCTATTACAAGGCGCCTGAGCTACTCGTCGGGTACAAACAGTACGACTACAGCCTTGACATCTGGAGCGTGGGATGCATGCTTGCGTCGATGGTAAGCATTGGTCTCACACCCACCCCATGCTCCAAAGTGAACTTAATCACATGGGTCCCTGTGACAGATTTTCCGAAAAGAGCATTTCTTCTGTGGTGTAGACAACGACGACCAGTTACTCAAAATTCTGAGAGTCCTTGGTACCGACTCCTTTGATGCGTGGCTGAGGACGTATGGCATACCCTTTGAAACGGAGTTCGACAGTCTCCTGCAAGTGTCAGTACACATGCCCTTCCCCCTGTTTTTCCCAAGTTGACATGTCCCTCAGATACCCCAAACAACCCTGGTCGCGTTACATTAGTATCGACAACTACCACCTAGTCACCGCCGAGGCGTTGGACCTCCTGGATAAATTTCTTCGGTACGATCACCAGAAACGGCTAACAGCGCGGGAAGCCCAAGGCCACTCCTATTTCAGTACGCTCCGACCATGTCCGCTCGCTCCAACAAGTGTCCACATCTCATTTCCACAGATCTGGTCAGACTCGAGGCAGCCTCCCGCAAGGAGGATTCTGCGGAATATATCAGCGATTCCGGTTTTTGCTCCATGTAACAAAAATAACTTGGCCCCTTTAGTTTTACCGAAGTGTGCCGGGTCAACGGGATCATGTGTACAACTTTTGTAGTAGTTTTTCTTTGGGCAATTCTGTGGAAGGTATGATCGCGGCAATATTGTAGCGTTACGCATACCGTACATATAATCAAATCATCAAACCTATTTGTGGTGCGCGAATCAAATCTGGCAAGGGTCGAAGCCGACCAACGTGTCGGTGCCGTGTAAGCATCTGGTAAATTGTAAAACGAGGCCGTGTACGTAGGTAAACACGCCGTCGTTGGCCATGTTTTTCTGACGCATGTTGGTCATGCCATGGCAAGGTGTTCGCCCTGCCAGTCCAAGATATAACACACCCCCGCCAGCCGTCCCTGAGGGAGTCTGAGACCCCAATTCCCCTCGGCTTATCGACCACCGCGATTTCCACCAAAGCTAACTGCTTTAACCATGGAAGCAGGCCTCCAGTATCGTTCGCGCGCGATGAGCACGCCTCCCTTCGATTACTATTACACACCCTGCACTCGTCCCAAGACGAGCGATTCCATCTCTCGACTGCGTTTCCCTCCGCGGCCTGACGTGACGTGCCGCTGCGAACAACCCATGACGTCCAACCCTCCACCACGTTGGAAGCGTGGGACGCAGAGCCCATCGTGGGTCCGAGAAGACGCTTTCAAACCTGTACATCAGCAGAGTACCGAAGAGTGGGTCAACCAACAGATCCATTTGACGGACCGCTCCAACTATGAGCGAAGACCGCAACCGATGGGGAAAGAGGAGCTACGGCAGCGGATGTGGGATGAACTGGTTTACGAGTACGAAGCAGAAGCGCACAAGTGGATGAACCATGAAGCGGAGATGCGGATAAGGGTACAAGAACGGGAGCGCGAAGAAGCACGGCGAAGGATCGTCCAAGAAGATATTAAGAGGATCCAGACTCGGGTACGGCAGAGACGGGATAGCGAGCGAGAGGCGATTGCGGAGGAGCGGAGAAAGAGTGTGGAGAGAGCCAAGGAGAAAGTGCGGCGAGATCAGGCCCGAGCGGAGCGGGCGATGCTCGAAGCTTGGAACGCGTACGAATCACGGTGGGCTGCCATTTCCGCGTCGTCCGAGCTGCTCTGCTTTCGTGATATCCCTTGGCCACTCCTGGCCACTCCTACACGGGTAGAAGACCTTATGCCCGAAAACATCACCAACTTCTTGCTCCATCCCGTACATTCGTCCAACCATTCACGACGAGAACGGATTCGTACTGCATTGCTTCGCTGGCATCCAGATCGGTTCCGTCGCATCCTCAATAGAGTCGTCGACTCGGAGAGAAGCGTGGTCGAGGAGGGCGTGGGTGTAGTCGCTAGGTGTCTGAACGAGCTCTTGGCGAAGGAGGGAAAGGCCCTGCAGCAGGTGAGTCTTCAAACACAACGCAGCTGAACTATTGCTCAAACGATTCCAGGGTAGATGAGGGTTACCGAGGTCCACCCAACATAATCATCTTCATATACCGTATTTCTGCCTCGCTGGTCGCAGAGCTCGCAGAGCAACCAGTTTCTCTGGCGGCGCCAAGAAACTCTGTGGATAAGAGTTAATCACGAAAGCCCAACGAGCACTCACTGGCACTGCTAGTGCATTGTACTATGATATCTGTAATGCATGTCACGATACTCACGATGTAAAATGAAATGTAGATTATATGCTGACTCGTTAGCTGTAGTAAAGTAAATCTTAGGCGCCAATCTGTAACTTCTGCTCGTGGTCGATTGTCTTGCGGGGGAGGTTCGTATGAGAAGAACAAGGCTTGCCTCCTTCAACTTGGCCATCGGCGATTGGGTCACGGCGACAATTTCTCAGGCCAAGGACTCGAGGAAACGGACGCCAGTTGGCGGCTGGGCTTTGACTGTAACCATCCTGTGCCACTCTGCCAATTGCTCGAGCCCAGGCAGTCACGACTCGCTCGCATGATCAGGGGTGCAAATAGTAGTCGGTGACACTCATTCTGCCAGGCATCATTGGGTATCGTTCCAGCCTTGGTCTTGAGAACAAGTATACCAACTTGGTAGTGGAGTGCATGTGTGGTTGTGTCAGCTGGCGTAATTGGCCCTTGACCTTGACTCCCACTATCCTGCTTGTGGACAAGTATGCAGTCGACGGGAGAAAGTACGTACTAATTATTGACAAATACCTATAATGACCCGCCCGCCGACTTCCAGGTAGCTCAAAGATAGTTGAAATAAATGGTCAACATCGAATACACTCAGTCTCCTTCGCCGAGGATGGCAAGCAGGTATTGACCGGCGGTGTTGAAGGGATGGTTCGGCGGTGGCGAGTACATGACGGACACGAGGTTGGTGAAGCAATTCGAACTGAAGGGGCAGAAATCTATGCTGCTGCGCTGTCGCCGGACCGCAAATGGCTGGTGTGTGGACTCCGGCGTGTAGACGTGAACGATGTTAGGGCCTACGTGAGGGTGTGGGATGCGGAGACCCACACAAAGATCCTGGACATCAACGGTCACACAAACTCAGTATTCTCGGTCGATATCTCCCCCGATTCGACGAAATTTGCGACAGGATCGCATGACAATGTCGCCTTCATCTGGAGCTTGGCGACGGGCAGACGGCTTGTTGGGCCACTGCAGCACGACGGTATCGTGGTGGCAGTGCGATTCTCTCCAAACGGCGACCGCATCGCCACCGCTACGGCCGAGAACCCCAATGCCAAATCAATTCGCATCTATAACAGCGACAATGGCCAGCAACTGTTGGACATCCCGTTCCAGGTCCATTCAAGTACATGCTCATGCCTCGCTTGGTCGACTGATGGTCGTCGACTTTTCGCTGTCTCGTACGGTGAAGCCAAGTGTTTCGATACGTCCTCAGGAACCCTGCTCAGTAGATGGTCCGTCCCCGGTGACGGATCTCCTTCTGTTGCACTAGCATGCAATCAAAAGTTTATCGTCATTTCTACGTACAAATCACTATCTTTCTGGGACGCTTCTACACACGTACAACTTGGTGCTGTTATACAGCATGCAACCCCAGTTTGGGCCATTGCCCTCTCCCCCAACGACGACTGCATTGCGATCGGCGAAGGCAACGGGAAACTCACCTTCCGGAGTCTTCATGATATCCTTCCGGTCTCGTACTTCACAGTAAATGTAAGTGATCAAGTTAGCAATGTTGGTGAATCTAATCAGTCAGGTCTACTCCCCCTATCGTGAGCGTGTTTAAACATCAATTGCTCGCCTTTTCTGATCCCTTCACTCTCCTTCACAGTGTTGCAGTTGCCGCTCATGTATATCAGCGATGCGGCATTCAAATCGTGGACGCAAGGCGACTTGACTCGCGTAGAAGAACTCCTGACAGCAGAGATCCTACATCCCTCGAATCCTTTTCACCATGCACGCGCAATCGCTCAACGCGCACTTGTACGGACGCGTTTGAAGCAGTGGAACATGGCCACCGATGATGCCAAAAGGGTAACTTTGGGTCATATGTTGTCCTATCTCGTGCTGACTATCGCCCGCCAAGTCTATCAAGGTTCAGCGATCTGTCATTGGTCGTATTGCCAATGCAATTGCCCGCGTCGGAAATGGGGAGCACGAGTCGGCCATGCGTGTATTTGACCTTGTGTTCAGTGAAGCTCTCACAACCGAAGATAAATTTCTATTGTTGATCAAGGTTTGCCCTTGTCGTCCTCGTCGGTGCTTGTACCGATCTTTCGTTTCACCCAGGCCATCGTCATATTTGAATGCGGAAAACACGACGATGGCATTTCGCGGATAGATGATTTGATTGACATAGTGGATGACCAGTCACTATATATCACTGTCCGGGTACGTCAACGCTACGAGTTACTAGTGAGCATGGTTGACATGGTGATGTACAGGCTCAAATGTTCCTCCTTCTCGGAGGCATGTCATTGAGAGAAGGAGACAATGAACGAGTGATGGATTTGCTCATGCGTGCGCAGGAAGCCATCCCATTCCAAGAAAGTCCTTACCTGGTAGTAATCTCGCTTGTAAGCTATTCTCTCTGACTTCTTCTACAATGCACTAACTCTATCCAAAAGATTTTTGGATGGGACTTTGATGGTCTTGCTCTCGCGATTCAGCTGCAACTTCGAGAATGTATCAAGCCGTTTGAAGACAACGGCGATGCGGCAGTGCAGTCCAAGAATCCAAAAGAAGCGATTGCGCTGTATTCTACTGCACTCTCCCTGGATCCGTCGAACCCTGCGGGTCTCCTAGTCAAACGAAGCAAAGCCCGAGCGATGCTGGGATTCTGGGGGGATGCATTGGAGGACGCAGACGAGGTATGATTTTTCCTTCCTTAGTGTCTGACGATCCTGAAATCTACCGACCTAGGCAATCAAGGCAGACCCGCTGAGTCCGTGGGGATACGAGAGAAGCCATGCGGCACTGCATGGTTTACAGCGCTACAATGAAGCAGTTGATACGTTCACCCGCATGCTTTCCCTCATTGAGCAGTCTCTTGATCCAGGCACCCGTCGTAAGTGTCACCTTTCCAGAGTGCAGATGATATTCGTGACCGTAATTTGATCGCACAGAGCTAGGAAGGAAATATGTTTCACCTGCCCGCTCGGAGATGACCATCGATAGCATCGTTCGCAGGGTTTCGAAAACATGTCCACTTGTGCTCATTGATGTCAAGAGCGGTCGTCTATGCGACGAACCAGAGCGAATGCATGTATTCAAGTCGGAACCGCAGTTCAAAGAACTGGTTTCCTCTATGACCCAGCAGTTGGACGACGGGCACATCCTGCGAGTGGTGGAAAGATATTTCCAATATGTGATGCTTTCGCATGTATGGCAAGGGGAGGAGCCTTCATTTCAGGACGTCAATTTGGTCAACTCTGTCTGGGATCTGGATTCATCGCCACTGAACGAGAAGTTGCGCAAATTCTGTGAGATGGTTCGCAGGGACGGATACCGGTGGGCATGGAGCGACACGTGTTGTATCGACAAGACGATCAACACGGTATTGAACCAGTCGCTCACGATGATGTACAAATGGTACGAAGCATCTGCAGCCACACTTGTCCTTCTGGCGAGTGTACCATCTCCGTCAGCCCTTGGCGATCTCACAATCAGTATCTGGATGAAGCGGGCCTGGACCGCACAAGAGCTTCTCGCCCCGAAGGTGATCAGATTTTACGATTGCGATTGGAAGCCATACCTCGGTGACACCCGTGCCAACCACAAAGAGTCGCCAGAGATCATGCAGGAGCTTGCGGAAGCCATCGGCGTCTCTCGCGAAACCATCACTGCTTTTAACCCCGACGATCTCAGTGTCCGGGCGAAACTGCGACTCGCCTCGACACGTAACGCGTTGGTGGAAGAAGACGTCGCGTACTCTTTGATTGGTATTTTCAAAAGTGATATCCGGCCACACTACGGAGAAGGAGATGTGGCACTGGGCCACCTTCTGGAGGAGATCGTGGCGCGTTCGGGCGACGTGACAGTGCTTGCATGGACCGGCAAGTCTTCGCCATACAATAGCTGTCTTCCCGCCACCCTTTCCGTTTATAGTCAAACGCCGTGTCCATCGCCTGCCATCGAAGACGCCGAAACAGAGATGCGCGTTGCGGCATTAAGAAATTCGCCATCTCAGATAGATGCTATACCGGTCCACAAGCTTGTCACCCGTTTACCTCCAGCCAGCTTCGCTAACCGCCGGCTACGCCTCCCATGCATCATCTTCGTGATCAAAAGGCTCGTTGTACAAGATTTTGGGAGTGGTAGAGAAAATCTTTACCGTGCTCGGGTATCAGGAATTGGCTCTGTGGAATTCCGGACGTCGGACAGGCTCTCGTTGACGGAGCCGCGCCTTGTTCTCGTGCATCCATGGATTCGCGATCTCTGCAATCCATTTGATCGTTTCGCTTGGGGAAGTGCATCAGATAGTGATGGACTCGGGCCTGATCCTGGTTACTCGCCCTCTTCACTAGTACATTCTCTACCCGTCGTCAAAATGGACGACTATACCCCGGCGTTGCGGTTAGTTGTTCGCCTGCAACAGCCCTTCTATGCGCTGTTGCTCCAGCAACAACCAAACGGAGAGTTCAAGCGAGTCGCCGCTGAGCACGAAATCATTGCTCCAGGACTCGAACCGCAGATCAACTTCGCCAGGGATATCCATGCTGAAGTAGTGGAGATATTGTGACGTCGCGGTGCGAGGTTCAATCACTTGGGTTTGTCTAGCTGTATGTTGTTGTCACTTTTGCTTTCTCGTTGTCTCTTCGCTATCGTGTTGCATTCTGCTGCTGCTTCTGAGACCTCGGAAAAGGAGATGGATAATCATAATCTTGCCGCGACGCCAGTTCTTACGGACGAATAGGTTCACAGTGTGCGAGAGTACGGACTAATGGAGCAACTTCTCGGGGTGGGAGTTCCTCAACGCCGTTTCAGCCCCGGTCGAGTGGTGTTTGGACTTCCTCAGCTACCAGGTCTCATCGGACGGACGTAGTTGCGGTGCGCGTCGTCGGGGCCGATGGCTGGCAAACGGGGGAAGCTGGCTTCCACCACCGACCCAGAGTACGAGAGCCGCCTACAGCTAGCTATATCTGACCTTGCCAGTGGGACTCACAAATTTGACCGTGTCTGCGGCTGCGGCCAGTGCGACGGCTCATAATGCGTTCAAACAGGTTTCTCGTCAGACCCTCAGTGACTGTGTAAACAATACGCGTCGGTCCCGTCGCACCGCAGCACAGAGCCAGCAAACCCTCAACAACACTCAAGAGAATATTAATTACAGTAATGAATGGTTGGTCTTGAGCTTGAACTCTGGAATGGCGGCTCCGATGGCAGCCGAATTCAGCAATTCAAGAAAGTGCTTGGCGGCCGTGCCAGACCACACTGCGCAGCCCAACGGCAAGTGTCCTCTCCGTCGTCATATCTTCCCGCTGGACTCACTGCCCAGAACCTTGAGTTTTCCTATTTTTTACTGGTTGCCATCACGGGTCCAGCCTGCCAGCGAAACACTATATCCATCATACCAGCTCCGAGTCATTTCCCACCGCAGATGTCAGATAACAATACTCCCTCCATGAACTGTGTAAGTACACACGAGTGTCACTACAATGATAGTCCTACTCACTGGCATGGAATGCCTTTTAATTGGTTGTTTCTACTTGTATTCATATGGCAAAGTCATAGCAGACTAAAATCAACATGAGTGACCAACCGTGGCTGCTGTAGGTCGATCACAGATGACTGTCGAAGGGATACTACAGCCCGCAGAAACGCCCTGATTCGTGTCATTGCCACAAGATGACGACGACAGTCTGCTATCGTGTAATACTTGGCGCAAGGATCGATGATGCCTCTTGGGTCGAACTGCCCGAAATTGCGACATCACCTTGTGCACTTGTAGCCAAACGTTGCCAGAAGACATGGATTTATTCACCAAAGATTGGCCCAAGGATGGGATGTAGCGTCTACATGGCGCAAATGCGTTTCCGGGGTATATAGCGAGGCCGTTTGATACACCCCACTCAAATGGATCCGCTTCTGTTTGACATAGGTATCTAGCGATCAAACGAAGGTTAACCTAATCAGAATCTGAAGGAGCAACACATCGACAGACCTAGGGGGTAAGTCACTGTCTACTCCATGACGAAGGTGATGAACTTTGCAGTGGGAGAGTTTCAGTCTCAGCAACAGTATATAAGTAAGTGATAATGATTACATAAGATGATGGTTCCACCGTGGAATCGTTCTATTCGAACATTCCAGGCACTGGTTTGATGCGTCTTCCAAACAGAAGTTCCACAATTTGAGTGGTCGGCACCATTTATATACCGTACGGTTGGCAATGACACTCCACTTCACCACACCCGAGGTCAGTCGATCGTGGAGTGTATTACTTCCCGTGGACCGACTGACGTATCTATACTCACTCCTCACTTTCTGACTCGGACTTGCACAGTTTTCTACTCGGTTTATACGCAGGGCGTCTCTGTCCTTGGGCGGAGATACTCCTCATGACCTCTGGATATGCCATCGCCACCTTGGGGGTGTTCATCATCTCTTTCCTCTTCGTAATCCGTCCCGTTTCCATACCCACACCCCGTCCTATGCCTCGAATACCAATAAACCCCATCACCGCACCAATCATCGCTATCGCTTTACTATGGCTCGCCCAATGTCTTGATCTAGCGGTCATTCGCAAGGGGGTTGTTGGCACAGAACCCATCAAACCCTTCAACATCATCATCCTCTTTTTCTCTCTGGCTTACATGGCCATAACCCTCGACATGACCGGTGTACTCCAGGCCGCTGCGTTTTGGGTCAGCAACAAAGGTGGTTACAATGGACGGAAGCTGTACCTTTATTTCTATGTCATGCTCACCCTTCTCGCGATCCTACTGGGCAAGGATCTCGTCATCCTCTCTGGGACTGCATTCTTGGTCTATTGCATAGAAGTCACACAACTCGACTTCAGAGCGCGGATCATGGCTGAATTCGCTGCTGCGAACACTGCCTACATGGTTCTGTTTGTGGGGAACCCCAAAAATGTATGTATTTCTCACACCCGCGCTCACATATGTTGAACGAGTTCATACAAGGTGGTCATATGCGAAGGCTTCAGTGTCAACAACGCCGCCTTCATAGCGCATACTATCCTTCCCTTCCTCGCTTGTAACCTTTTCTACTTCGTTGCGCTGGCATTCCAGTATCGCGAGCAAGTTCCGCAGAGATCAACCCGTGCCGCTCGTCGGGACCCCCGATCCGTTATTCTGGATCCCATTGGTGCCTGGGTTGGCAGTTTCATGCTCGGCGCAACGCTTACCCTCTGTCTTGTCGCAGGTTTCCTCGGAATTGAGACCTGGATGATCAGTTTGCCCTTCGCTTTCGGCAAACTCCTGTTCGATCTTGGGTGGGATTATTATCGATACTGCCATGGTATCCCGGTGCTGAGACGTGGGCCGTCCAATGCTGTGGGTGAAGGGCTTGACGAAGATTCTATGGTTGGCAAGCACCCACACACGAAAGACGGCCCCTTACGTCATCCCTCACCCACCGATGTGGAACTATTTCCGTCTCTTCCGCCTGACGAAGCAACCACCGTCGGGTCGGCTGCCGCATCTCCCAAAATCGAGTCCAAAGCGGGGGCCACTCCCGAAGCGGAGATCAAAGTGCCGTATATTTTCACGTGGTGTCGGTTGTACATGAACATTCTGCACGACCAACTCGACAAACGTTTCCCGACTGTCACCACTGCGCTGCCGCGATTGCCCTTCGCCCTCGTGCCCTTTGTATTTTCTCAGCTCATCCTTACCGAGGCACTCAAGGACCAGGCATGGGTGAATATGCTTGCGGATTGGCTCGTTCGAGCATCTCATAGCCAAGTGCACCCTACCATCTGTTCCTCTGCGTTATCCTGTGCAACCTTGGACACAAACATTGATGCTACCAGCGTCCTCACCGAAGTTGTTCGTGCAGCCGCCCTTTCATACGGTGCCAACCGTACCGCTGCCATCGCACTCGCCGGATTCGGTGACGTTGACTCCACGTCTTCAGCTTCCCACTCTTGCTGATGCTCACTGTGGAGCTTGGGATCATTTCGCAATTCTATTTCAGCCATGATGGGGGGTCGTGGTGCACACCTCACATGTATTCTTCTTGGGGGGGTCGAGGCTCACAAGCGCGAGCTCTCCACACGGCGGGCGGGGGAGGGTTGACCGTTCTATTCAACAGCTATTATTTATTGATCTTTCACAATCTATCAACGCAATTTTAGAGTTACCGTTACCGCACACGCATCATTTGGGCATTTTGCTCACCACGATTTGACATGTATCGATATGCTCGTTCCTCTTTTTAGCGTTTCGACAATCATTTCTACGATAATTTGGTTCGACCCTCAGGAGTAGAATACTTCGATGGATTTCTAACCACCCCCAGAAGCCCCAGCCAATCTTGGTACGAATTCTGTAGAAAACGATAGTCGATTGTTTGGATGGATAGGGCTTGGCGCTGACCCGGGCAGGTTTTTACTCTCGTCGTTGCTTGACAACTACGTGACTGGACAGAGTGGAACGCGATAGCGAAAAGACAACGAGAAAGCAAGAGTGACAACAAGTAGTCAGACCATGTTTTTCTGACACCTTTCCAGTTGTCTCTAGTTCGAAAATTTGATCGCATTTGTTACTTTCGTTCAAATCCATGTGAGTTATCTTGTAGGTATTTTCGGAATGAACGTGCATAGCTTGTCTGGAACAACCACTGGATCTCACAGGCCACTTACAAACAAAACAAACCTGTAGTCATCGAATAATTTGGTGTCTTGGTGACTCGGCCAAACTGAGACATATCTGAACCGGTAAGCCCTCATATATGGGTGCCATGAGCTTTTTGGTTCGCTATGGTCTATCATCTATGTCACTCCCTCCTCACTTCATATCGCCTTCGGGCAAGCTGCCAGGTCCAATTTGACATATGTCCCGGTCCCGGATGACGGATACGCCGTAACTTATAGTCTCCAGTAACGATATATGACAGTCGATATAAGTATCTTGTGTAAGACGCCTATGATATTTTAAGTACTGTCCCATTGACTGCTGGAGGTAATTAGCTGACTAAGACTGGCAAACACAGTCAGAGCCTCAGCATGAATTTTGAGCATATTCTGCTTGTACCCTGACCATCATCATGTTCCGCCAGTTTGCGCGTCTCCCACTTCGCAGATGTTTGCATTCACAAGCAGACTCCAGCTCTCGACCATCTGCACGACATACCCGCTCCATTTATGCGCTCAGTGCATCGGTCACCATCGCAGGATACTTGGCTTGGTCATGGAGTTCCCATAGTCAACATATATCATCAGACTCGGAAGCCGTCTCGGGTGTGTTCTCGTCGTCTGGGGATGTTCAACTTTGACGGTTCCATGTGCGGTTAGCACCTAAAGAGCAACCTACATCACCAACGCACGCGTCTGCTCCGAGGCCTTCCGATGCACCGACCCCTTTGGCACCTCGACGTGACGCGCCCGAACCGGCTGCGATATCTCCCGTGGGTGAAGAATCCTCCCAAGCGCCGTCCGAAATGCCGATAGAAGGCGAGGAAGCCCAAGAAGAGTCTTCCGGTGGTGCTTTCAATCCAGAGACAGGCAAAATTAACTGGGACTGCCCATGTCTTGGCGGGATGGCTTATGGACCCTGCGGTCAGCAGTTCCGAGAGGCATTCTCATGTTTCGTGTACTCCGAGGCAGACCCAAAGGGCATCGACTGTGGAAAAGTTCAAAAGCTTTCTCGTTGTCTTTTCGCTATCGCCCTCCACTCTGCCCAGTCACGGCTTGACAGTCTACCCTATACTGCATCGCTATGTGCTATACTACCGCCGGTCATAACTCAAAGCTTGAGCGCTGAGCGCTGACACTTGAATGCCTTGATAAGGATCAACTGAGAAAATACAACCCGAACGGATCCCCATGGAATGTTCGAATGGAACCTTGTACTCGGCCCCTGGTGGCCACCGCACGCGCTGGTTCTCGAGATCTCACGGCTCAACCACGCCGGTGAATACATGATGACCCGCGCGAACAATATACCGTGGGCGGATACACCGCCCGTGATGTGTGCTCCCGATCGGACGCAACGGAAAGGAACAAAAACACCAACGCAATCCCGGATTCCAACCACAACAGGGGCGTACAGCCCACCATCATTCTCTCCTTTCTTCTCCCCCCCTCGACCGACTCATGTGAACGACTATGGTGTTATATCTGCACATTTATTCCCCACCGCGTTCCGCGTCCTCCTCCCTCCATGCTTATATCCCTACTGTGGGAATGGGTATGGGTATGGCATCATTACTATACTTAATGGATTTGATGGCTCTCACACAGACGAGTAGCACACATTATGAGTGGGGCTACAGTAGTATAGCTAAAGTATATGTAGCTAATGAATTGCTACCTGTAGTTCACTCATATAACAAGAAGATAAATGGATGCTGCTATGGATAGTGACATAGTGCTATGTCAGCCATGAAGCTGTGTGGCACAAACACTTTTTCCTGATTATTAGTATATATGGGTACAGTTTGAACAAAAAGAAGAATGTGGTTCGCGCACTGCGTCGCGTGGGGGACATGGGACGCAGTGCACACAATACGTGGAACACGGTGTGCGCAGGATACATCGCGGCGCGAGGGACGCGGAACGGGGAATAAATGTGGTACGGGCCCATATCCATCTTTGTCTCAGGGACGGTCCGTTTACTTAATCAAATCATTAATGGTTCTATTCGAACATTCCTGGATTCCCGGATCCGTTTGATGCTAAAACGCAAATCGTCCACACCTCCACACAGCAAACCGCCGCGCACTGGAGGGTGAAAATATGATTATACAACACGATGGATTTTGTTCTATTCGAACATTCCAGGGTCTGATTGCGTTAAAACGCAAGACCCGGGCCTCGCACTGCTCGTGGTCCGACGCCGGACGGGCATATTCATATTTATACTCAATCTCCACCATTCTTTTCGACTCGCCCTGTTATCTACTCGGTTTATGCGCAGGCATCTCTGTCTCTGAGCGGAGATACCCTTCATGACCTCTGGATACGCTATCGCCACCTTGGTGGTGTTCATCATCTCCATCTTCTTCGCATTCCGTCCAGTTTCCATACCCACACTCCGTCCTATACCTCGAATACCAATAAACATTAACACCGCGCCAATCTTCGCTATCGCCTTACTATGGGTTGCCGAATGTCTTGATCCAGCCGTCATTCGCAAGTGGATCATTGGCATAGAACCCATCAAACCTTTTAACATCATCGTCCTGTTTTTCTCTCTGGCTTACATGGCCATAACCCTCGACATGACTGGTGTACTTCAGGCCGCTGCGTTTTGGGTTAGTAACAAAGGTGGTTACAATGGACGAAAACTATTTCTTTATTCCTATATCATATCCACCCTTCTCGCGATCCTGTTGGGCAAGGATCTCGCCACCCTCTCTGGGACTGCATTCTTGGTCTATTACACAGAAGTCACACAATTCAACTTTAGAGCGCGGATCATGGCTGAATTCGCTGCTGCGAACACTGCCTGCATATGGGTTCTGTTTGTGGGGAACCCCAAAAATGTACGTATTTCTCACACCCGCGCTCACATATGCATATGTTGAACGAGTTCATGCAAGGTGGTCATATGCGAAGGCTTCAGTGTCAACAACGTCGCCTTGACAGCACATACTATCCTTCCCTTCCTCGCTTGTAACCTTTTCTGTTTTGTTGTGCTGGCATCCCAGTATCCCAAGTTGGTCCCGCAGAAATCAACTCGCGCCATGCATCGGGACCCCCGATCAGCTATTCTGGATCCCATTGGTGCCTGGGTTGGTAGTATCATGCTTGGCGCAACGCTTATCCTCTGTCTCGTCGCAGGTTTATTCGGAATTGACGCCTGGATGATCAGTCTACCATTCGCTTTCGGCAAACTCCTGTTCGATCTTGGGTGGGATTATTATCGATACTGCCATGGTATCCCGGTGCTGGGACGTGGGCTGTCCAATGCTGTGGGTGAAGGGCTTGACGCAGATTTTATGGTTGACGAGCACCCACACACGAAAGACGGCCCCTTACGTCATCCCTCACCCACCGATGTGGAACTATTTCTATCTTTTCCTCCTGACGAAGCAACCCCCGTTGGGTCGGCTGCCGCATCTCCCAAAATCGAGTCCAAAGTGGGGTCGCCACTCATTCCCACTATCAAAATGCCGCATATTTTCACGTGGTGTTGGTCGTACATAGACAATCTGCACGACCAACTCGACAAACGTTTCCCGACTGTCATCACTGCGCTGCCACGATTGCCCTTCGCCCTCGTGCCCTTTGTATTTTCTCAGCTTATCCTTATCGAGGCGCTCAAGGACCAGGCACGGGTGAACGTGCTTGCGGATCATTGGCTCGTTCGAGCATCTCATAACCAAGTACACCCTACCACTGGCATCTGTTCCTCGGCGTTATCCTGTGCAACCTCGGGCACAAACATCGATGCTACTAGCGTCCTCACCGAAGTTGTTCGTGCGGCCGCCCTTCCATGCGGTGCCAACCGTACCGCTGCCATAGCGCCTGCTGTATTCGGAGCCGTTAACTCCACGTCTTCAGCTTCCCACTCTTGCTGATGACCACTGTGGGGCATGCGATCATTTCCGCAGAGATGGCAGTTCTATTTCAGTTATGATGGGGGCTTGTGGTGCGCGGCTCACACGCATATCCTTCCTGCGGAAGTCGAGGCTCGCAAGCGCGAGCTCTCCACACGGCGGGCGGGGGAGGGTTGACTATCCTACGTAAAACTGTAGGGCAATGTGTGGATTAGGACATGACTATTATTTACGGATCTTTCAGTCTATCGACGCAATTTCAGGGTTACCGCACGTGCATCGTTTGGGCATTTGCTCCACGATCGATACGCGTGCTGCTCTCTTTAGTGTTCCGGGAAAATACAACACATGATGGAACAATCATATCTATGATAGTTCGGTTTGACAGCCAATGCTCCGATGGGCCTCTGACTACTCCTAGAAGCTTCAGCCAACGTTGGCACGAATTCTGTAGAAAAGGTTTCGTAACGGTAGTTGGTCACTAGATCTTTACTCTCGTCAATATTGCTCATGCGATCCATGTTATTTATTGTACTTTGCTGTACCCCACAAATCGATTAATCAATATCCAACAATACCATTCATATCTGAGATCTGAGACCCAACGACAGCTGCTCACGTCGTAACAGATAGAACAACTATCAATGACTTTGGTCTACAGTACTCCACGAAAGTCGGCTGGTTAGTCAGACCATACCTTTCCAGTCGTCTCCAGTTCGAAAATTTCATTATTTTTGTTACTTTCGTTCAATCCAGGTCTCCGTTTCATTGTCTTGGGAGTAGCGGTAGGTATTTTCGGATTTGCAGCGTCATTACGATAGTCCGATCACCTCGGAGTGGGTTCGAGCCAAGTACTGGACCTCAGACATGCACTTACAAACAAACCGGGTCTTACAAGTGCCATGAGCTTTCAAGCAAGCTGGACCCCGGTCCAATTTGGCCGTACACATGACCCAGTACAGCTCTCCAGTGACAAAGCGACGCCTGACGACGTGAAGGCGTCGTGGAAGCCAGCCTTGAGACCGTTTGGAATCCGCCGATGGAAGGTCTACGCACAGCCCTCAATTGCGTATAATGTTGGAACTGTCTTTCCACGCGCTCCACGGCCAGATCACGGATGACGGATACGCCAAGATTCTACCCAAATACCGTTATCCACGACACGCAGCCCACCTTCGCACACGGAACCGTCAAAGTCGAACATTCCCAGCCGACGAGAAACAATACACACCCGAGACGGCTTAGACTATGGGAACTCCATGACCAAGCCAAGTATCCTGCGATGGTGACCAATGCACCGAGCGCGTAAATGGAGCGGGTATGTCGTGCAGATGGTCGAGAACTGGAGCCTGCTTGTGAATACAAACATCTGCACAGTGGGAGGTGTCGTGGATAACGGTATTTGGGTAGAATTTTGACGTATCCGTCATCCGTGGTCACTGGTCTGGCCGTGGAGCGCATGGAAAGACAACTCTGGCCTTTGGCGTTCTGGAATACCAGCGGTAATTTATGAATCGATGACCTGTAGTCCGCACACTCGAAGTAACACACGGTGGACGGTTGGTCCCTAAGTTAGGTGACCACAAGTAATTAGACTTTTACTGTAGGCAGTCAGAGGCTGCGTCACCCCTGCTGAGGTAATGAGCTGACCAAGACCGGGAAACATGGTCTCTGAGAGCCTCGGCATGAATTTTGAGCGTATTCTGCTTGTACCCCGACCATCATCATGTTCCGCCAGTTTGCGCGTCTCCCACTTCGCAGATGCTTGCATTCACAAGCAGGCTCCAGTTCTCGACCATCTGCACGACATACCCGTTCCGTTTACGCGCTCGGTGCATCGGTCACCGTCGCAGGATACTTGGCTTGGTCATGGAGTTCCCATAGTCAACATATATCATTAGACTCGGAAGTCGTCTCGGGTGTGTTTTGTTTCTCGTCGTTTGGGGATGTTCAACTTTGACGGTTTCATGTGCGGTTAGCACCTAAAAAGCAACCTACATCACCAACGCACGCGTCTGCTCCGAGGCCTTCCGATGCACCGACCCCTTCGGCGCCTCGACGTGACGCGCCCGAACCGGCTGCGATATCTCCCGTGGGTGAAGAATCCCCCCAAGCGCCGTCCGAAACGCCGATAGAAGGCGAGGAAGCCCAAGAAGAGTCTTCCGGTGGTGCTTTCAATCCAGAGACAGGCGAAATTAACTGGGACTGCCCATGTCTTGGCGGGATGGCTTATGGACCCTGCGGTCAGCAGTTCCGAGAGGCATTCTCATGTTTCGTGTACTCCGAGGCAGACCCAAAGGGCATCGACTGTGTGGAAAAGTTCAAAGCCATGCAGGACTGTTTCCGTGAGCACCCTGATGTTTATGGTGATGGTACGTGAATCTACCCTTGGGAATATACCACTATGTCATTTTCGCCACAGAAATCATGGACGACGATGAAGAGGAACCTCCTACTGGATCTTTGACCACCGAAAAAACGGAAGGTGACCTTCACCTCTTGGACAGCCTTCCCCCGGAGAAGACAGAGCAACTACCAACCTCCGCATCATCCTAGGATTATAGATTTCATAGACGCAACATATAGCAGACCAAGCACTGATTTATTGCATTTATAACCACTACTCAGTGCTGAAATACATCATACAAAAGGGAGTGAGCATTGGTATTCTTATACGAGATTTTAGCGGGTGAGAGATCAATTTTGGAATCGTTTTTCAATGACCTGGTCGTTCAGCTTGTACCCATTGGCCACAAATAATTTTGAACGCAAGAATGGCGATGTGTCGTAAATGTCGTGCTCCTTGGCCTGCAACATATGATGTGAGTCCTTGTGATGCGTACTGAAGCTGTCTCCCACCCTTTCTTCGAGCTCAGAAACTTTGATAGTTATCAAGTTTGGTTGCTCATGCCTCTGGAGTTGGTAGAATCGCGCTTTCTCCTTGACGAGTTGGCCAAGAATGAAGGCGAGCAGTTCCTCGTAGTCCCGAGCTTGTGTGAGATACTTTCGGAAGCTCTGAGCACCGATAGTCAGTTTCCTCGCATGCAGCACGTCACGGTGCACCCACCCTTTCGAGTGTCTTCTTAATGGTGAGTTTTTGTGCACTGACAAAGCTTCCAACAGCGACAGAAATAGCCAAGTCAATGTCATCGGCACGAACATATTCTCTGAGACACATCTTGGCACTGGCCTCTGCCATCCGAATCATGCTCTCCAGGTGACGTATGGTGATAGGGTACGAGCCTGTGGCTAAGGACTCCCGTCGGAGATCAACAAAGAGACGCGAAAGCTTTTCCTGGTCCATGTCATACAATTGGGGTCGGACTCTCTCTCGGGCGTACATGATATACTTCCGGAGAACGTCCTGGGGTATAAGCTAACGAACAGTCAGCTTCAGTTTCCCTTCAAGCTTGGTGTGACATACATCAGCATCGAGGGTGGTGCCAACGTCCATCTCCTCCTTCTCCGGTGTAAACTTGGGGTGGCTACGCAGATGGCTCCCCACCACAAACCGTGCAAGGAGCTCATCTTGTACTGGGTCTACGGTATCTTTCACGACGCAGAGCACATCAAACCGTGAGAGGATGGGCTCCGTCAATTCGACATTCTGTTGGAATGGTATCGTAGGGTTGTATCGTCCGCGAACAGGGTTAGCTGCAGCGATGACTGCACACCGAGCACGGAGTGATGTCACAATGCCAGCCTTCGATATCGAAATGGACTGTTGTTCCATAGCTTCGTGAATAGAGGTTCGATCCGCATCATTCATCTTATCGAACTCGTCAATAAGACATGTTCCTTTGTCGGCCAGAACGAGCGCCCCGCCTTCGAGTGTCCACTCGCGGGTGATGGGGTCTTTGCGAACACTGGCCGTCAAACCCACAGCAGACGCCCCCTGCCCAGTGGCGAAGACAGAGCGATGGGCTGTTTTCTCCACGTATTTCAAGAACTGAGACTTTGCTGTACCAGGGTCACCAAGGAGGAGGACATTGATGTCACCTCGGATAGGATGCTTTCGCTTGACATCCTTCGGGATACCGCCAAAAAGGGAGAGGGCAAGCGCAGTCTTAATGTCTTCATGGCCATATATCGACGGGGCAATAGATTTGACGATCCGCTTGCGGATGCGCTCATCTCGAGCGAGGGCTCGAATTTCCTTTTCATCGTCTTCAGTAAGTCTGAACGCGGCAAAGAGGTCCTCCTTTTTATTAATGTGGTTTGCTTCGATGATGGTGGAGAAGACAGGAAAGCCGTTCTTAGAGTTGAGGGATGCATCGAAGTTGTTCCGGTATATTCCAGTCACTTCCTATCTCTGAGCGTGAGACTCGCTCATGATAACTGAGAACCAATCTATACACACAATTTCTTCCCCTGGCTTCGCCTGGTCAATCAGATCCCAGAGGAGAATGACCTCACGATGCCTTGGGAGACGTCCTGGTGGAACAGATCCGGGAGATTCTTGCAAGGCCATTTTCTGATAGTTGCGATACACTGTCTGTGGTGGGGGTGGTTAGTGTAAGAAACAATAATTACCACTCGACTCACTTGCTCAGAGTTGACCGGGAAAGGGCCTTTACTCTCGCAGTTAGGGCAATAACTGATCTTCACTTCCTTGGTTGCATCTTGGTAAAATGGACCCAAAACAGCACCACACTTGCGACAGTCGAATTTCACATATTTTAATTGAGGGAAGACGCCTGTCCGACGAGTTACAACACCGGATACTCGAACGAGATTGTTTAAGTTGGAGCGGCGGAGGTCGCGAAGGGATGAACTAAGCGGAAGATCGGCGATGCGAACATGAACCTCGGAATGAATGCGTTCATAGGATGGATAGTAAACAAGGATTGCATTCAGTGCCACTTCATCGAAAATCGTCAGCATTGCGGCCGGAGAGTTAGTGAGGAAGTAAGCAAGGATGGGCTTCGAAACTGCAAGGTGAAGGTATGACACTTCGAGTGATTCAGCATTCGCTGGGGGATGTGTCAGAGTACGGCATGTTCATTGCATGTTCACCTACTCTCTCCAAGGCTGCGAATACGTTGACCATATACTGAATTTCCATTCTCATCGACATAAGTCATCAAAAATTGGCGGAAATGTTTGACGATTGAACGGCGAACGCGATCGTTAGCAATCCACTCGACAATTGACTTTGCCTTGATATCGCTCAGTTGTTCCAGGGGGATTTCCTGTTAGGCAAGTCGTCAGCAAAAGCGGCCGCGTTGTATGAAACATGCCAACATCGTCTAGTCCATCCATATCATCCAAATCCCGGCGTTCATCGTATTGACGACGAGTACGTCGCTTCATACGAGCTACGCCGAGACCCCCATCCAAGGCATCCTCGTCATCCATGTCGTCGCTCTCTAGAAATCGAGGTGCACGACTTCTAACTGCAGCGCGACCCCCTGCTCTACCGCTGCGCTCTAACCGATCCCTTCGATCCATTTTCGCCTCCGCGGCCCTACGGGCAGCACCCGACAGTTCTTCAAACTCGCGTTCTTCGTCATCAATATCACGGTCGGAGTAGCGATCAAGGAGTTCATTGGCAGCATAGTCTCTTTCGTGGACCGATGAAAGGTGAGCGAGAGAGTCACGATATCTGCGTGGACTTACTCCTCCATGTCCTCTGCGAAAAGATCTTCACCCTCGCCATCTTCCTCGTCATCTTCAAGATCCCTCACTGCATCTCGTTCGTCTAGGCTATCGTCAGTGTCCGAGAATGGAGCTGGAGGGGACGAAGGGGGCAATGAGGACGAGGACTCGCGCCTCTGAGCTGTGGGATGTGGAACGGGAGAACTGCTGGGTATTCCGGGAGATCTGGTCCGCTTATTACGTCTAGGTGTCTGAGACTGTGATAGATTTGAGAACGGTTTGGGTGAAGAACAGAAGTCTCACATACCATGATGATGGCTAGAAGATGCGATGAGAAACGAATAACGCGTCGCGACGTCGACGCGTCTCTCGCTTGCGTCTGAGTTTGAAAAGCGTGTAATTTACTAACATTTTTTTATTTTGCTAGAAAGTAATCTGCAATTTGTAACGTTGAGCATGTCAAGCGTTGACTGGCAGACGGCAGCGAGGCAGGAGGAAGAGTATCTACGCAAGGTGCATCCCACCGCGGACGATATTCCGGGATGCATCTCTCTTCTAGACGGATTTCTCCTTTGCCATGGCGCGTGCCCAGCTATATTTCATCTCTCTTCCATCTCACATGTCTCACGCAGTCGTCGGATCTCAGGTGAAATCTCTCTATAGACATGGACGGATGTCAGACTGTCGCGACAAGATGGAGGACTTCAAGTTCTGCATGAGTCTCAAGTCGATGGAGCCAGAAGCCAAGAGAGATGCCTGGATCCGTCGGCGTGCCGAATGGTGGGCGAACAGACGGCTCGGAAAGAGCAGTGAAAACGTTTGGGATGTTAGGAGGTATGCGGCTGATAACTATTTTGTCAACGCCACTGATCACAGCGCACAACAATCAGTGAACTTCTGTCAAACTGGCCACCGTCCCTTGCCGCCGACGCTCCACAACCATCCGTCACAATTGCTTAGCCCGTGCCATAAACGGACGACTTCGTGTTGGTGGGAGAATCATGACACTTTCTGATGCACCTTGTATCAGCCGGTACATAACCCCTGATCTAACGACTGATGAGCGCAACGTTCGAATGTTCATGAGTTGCCTTGTCAACCTGATCCACTTGTGGTGTACAGCCCTTGATCTCGATGGATTTTTTTTTTCTGAGACCAATGGCCACACCACTTTGCCTTGGCTGACCATCATGGTTTTTGCCATTGTCATTCACCACCCAGCCCTGGAAGGGACTCTATCTTGGATATGGGCTTTGCACTATTTTGCTACAAATACCCCTATGGACCTTACGTTACATGTGGCCTTACATGCGCCCATTTCCTTCTTGGTCACTGGGACATACTATTGCGGTACAACTGAGTAGATGTGTCGCACACATCTCTTCTGTGTAAGTTTCAGTCTGGTGCTCAGCAACTTGCCACGCCTGACAGTGACACTACGAAACGTAGAACAGGGGGTATTGTGGGTCTGCCAACCCATCATGCCATCTTGCCGACAGATGACGCGGAAGCTGTCTGGATCGATGGGACTCCTCACCTCGTGAAGGCAGAACTAGAGATATGGGCTTTTGTGTCCAAAGTTCAGCCAGAACGCATCCCGGGTTACTGGTATGGCAGGACAGGTGACCCCTCAATGCCTGCGACATCAATCCCCCCTGGACAGAGGGTATTCTATTTCCTTCACGGAGGCGGTTATATACAATTATCCGCCCACCCGCACGACATGACGTCGAACATTACACGTGCTCTCCTCGAACTGGATGATTCCACGCCTCATGCTCTCGCGTTGGAGTATCGCCTATCTACTACTGCTCCACTTCCCGACCAAAATCCTTTCCCGGCCGCTCTCCTTGACGCACTTGCTGGATACAACTATCTAGTGAACGTAATGGGTTACTCTCCTTCCAATATCATCTTGGTCGGTGACTCGGCCGGCGGAAATCTTGCCCTTGCTCTGACCCGGTACCTTGTCGAGAACAAAAATACCCTTAATATGTTCCTTCCGGCACCTCCGGGACATCTTGTCTTGCTCTCTCCTTGGGCAGACCTGAGTACTTCACACGACTGGCCGGGATCTTCTACTACGTCCAACACCGCAGACTACCTGGGCTTCCATGACACTGGGCGCAGCTTGTATTCTAAACATGCATTCTTAGGGCCTTTTGGCCTCGGATTTGCCTCTTGCAGTCCCTACATCTCCCCTGCCTCGTTATTCCCCTCTGACACCCAGGCACATTTCGGGGGTTTTCCACGCACATTCCTTGCCACAGGTACGGCTGAAAGATTGTACGATGGAGCCCGAACCTTGGGAAAGAAGATGGCAGCAGACATGGGGAAAGGGATCGGAGAAGGTCAGGTCACCTATTTTGAGGGCAAGGATGCAGTGCACGACTTTCTCGTGTTCAGATGGCATCCTTGTCGTCCCGCCGCACTCAAGGCCATACAGCAGTGGCTCGCTGCAGCCTAACAGTGACAACACTTTATGCGAGCCTCGTACGGTTCTAAACGGTACCGTTACCGTCGCTCGACACCCTGTACCCGATACGCTGCGCGTATAAGTATTTTTGTCAATTCTGCACTCTATTTATAAATTTTCCCGAGTACATCATGAATGTGTGGATCAATTCTGCACAGCAGAATCCCTGCCCCCATCATGAATAACTCGGAACAATTGATCAACCCCTGGAACAAGTTCATCTCTACGATACGTACATGCATCCACGCTTTCTTTGATTGACGACGTCAATTCCCAGCATATCAATCGGTCCACTGTCTAAAGATCTTACGAATCGGCCGGTATTACCCACATTCTCACCCAGCTTTGAATCAACAAATGTCAGCAATAATTACATATATTCGACGTCGTTTTAAAAACCCGATGTCACATATAAACTAAACAAAAATACAACACGTATGCTGAAGTGATGTCGAGGAGGGGAATCGCCATCATCACGACTGACGGTATTTACCCTCACGAATTACACTGGAAGAAAAGGGGGGAAAGTAACAGCGTGGCCTAAAGTGGCTCGAGAAATCAGTAGATCAGCTACAGTGAAGGTGGCAAAAAGCGAGTACAACAAGTGCAGCCGGCGCATCTGCTTTACTTCTCTTGTGATGAAGTGTGCGAATTTTTCTCGGCGTGCGCTTCCTCGGCGTCGTGCAACCCTCCTGCTTTCCAATCTTCGAGATAGAAATACACCCCTGGGAGACCAACCAGGAGACCACCAATGATATTTCCGATGTACGCCGCAATCAGAGATCTACGAAGGGCCGGGTTAGTTTCACCGTTACCAGACTCACCCGGTGGAAAGCACAACTTACTTTTTGATGTAGTAGTCGGTGGTGAGCTTGAAAAAGTAGGAGATCAATTCAACGCCGGTAAAGCGATGAAGAACAAGAATACTCACATCGGCGTGAAGCATGATGCTCAACGGCAATGAGAACATGTTGGCAATGACTATGAGAGCCTTTAGCTGGGTCGGAAACCCAGGGTAAGGGGACTTACCGTGATCAAAACCACATGCAACGAACGTCTAGTTGAGCATTCGTGATTAGAGCACAACTCCTCGCGAGTTCTGGACTCACCCAGATCGGGAACCAAGCGGCGATAATCTTGGAGAATGTTTCCCTGGCAGACGTAGATTGCTTCCAAAACATTGAATGGCGGGGAGCTGAATATTTTTGCGCATGCTTACCCAAATTGCCACACAAACTAACCAATTGCAACCAATGCCCCTAAGGAAGACTTGATGCCAGGCAGGGGTAACCGCTTTCGTACTGCATAAATGTCAGAGTTGATCCTACCGCAGGAGAGTGACGGGCGTACATGGCAAAAGCGTGGATATAGTCAAGGTATGGTTGGTCGGTAACAAGACCATCGTCTGTATGTGACCAAATATTCAGCGGAGATTAAGCGCAGGTAAATAGTTGACCAACATTTCGCAAGTATGGCCGCAAAGAATAAGCTTCCGATCAGGTTTCCGAAAGTGACTGCACAGAAGATCATTAGCTACTGTATCACATTCACCCAAGAGATCCGTACCTATAATCCAGTTGACTGGAACGCCCCACCATGGAATTGCACCTTTGACGGCGGCCATAGGAAAGATCTATGACGACTCAGGACTTATGCCCCTCGATGACATTGAGTCGCTTACCATGAGATTACTCGTCAGCAGATCAAGTTGTTGTAGTACAATCCTGCCAGGTGTGAGATGAGTACAGATCTGACGCTTCCGCCGAGCCTGATTACATTACGAGACCAACGGGGAACACAAATCCCCCGAGAACTTTCACGAGACCGGGATTGTTGGCGGCGATACCCGCCGAGCCACCTGAGATGATGATATCAAGCAGACCGCCGAAGGACAACATGACGCCAGCCAACACCTGAGACACCTGGATCAGCACATTCAAGATGCGAGTTGCGAGCAACATACAGCTTTGAAGAATGTCTTGTCCCAACGAGTGTTGTGTTTTGCCACGGCCATCTCGATGAGGGCGACAGCGGTGTGTGCTGGCTTGAGCGTAGAAGGGACGTCGGCCATCGTGAAAGTTACAGGTAGCTGGGGCGTCTACTTGATACAGGGAGAATAGGTCGCCTGGGGAAATGCGATTCCACAAGCATATCTTTATAGGATTCCGGACATGGTTACGAAACCGGGGTTCGAATGCGTGCATTCGGAGCCAAACATGAGATCCATTTCACAGATTGGAACGTCACGTTTCGTGATCAGGCAAGCGGTCCAGGGCAGCCCGACTATTCGGATACTCGCCAAAACACTGGGTTGCCTTCGAGGAGGTCCTAGGAGTGATACCGTCTGTCTGCATACCGTTGGATAACAAGCAGCCATGTCCCGTGGATGGGGAACAGTTCGGAGGCCTGGAGGCAAAAACCTCAGAGTGCCATGTTTAGCTCCCTCATGGACGCGCGGAACGCGAGAATGTGGCTTGATTTGGCTGCAGTCACCCATCTACAGACGCATCACATCGCTAAATGACACCCTAGGAGTGGAAGCGCAGCCGCACCACTGGCAGAAGGTTTCGCGAGGTCTTTCCGTTGATTCTTGGGGGTGACAAATGAAGGCGATAAACCGTTGACAATACACTCGGCAAATGGAAGGCGGTGATGCAGAACCTGTGGTTTCGAACAAGAAGTTCTGGTGTGTGCCAAAATGTTCTAAATATTATCAACCAGCTCACTTGAGCTTCTCGGGCCCAGAACTACATAGAAGAGACTAGAAGCTTGAATGGAAGCTAGAAGCCTTGCTCGAGACAGTTCTTGCACTGTTTCAAGCGCAATACACAGGTTGCGACTATCACTCTGTCACCCAACGTAAGTGTCCCGCTTGAAAGGCGTTTATGAGCAGGGTGTATTGGCCCTTTGTTACAAGTGTCTCACCGCACAGCTACTAATTCCGTTTCGTTTCCACGACGGGGCCCAACGGGGTGGTTATGGCAAGGCTGCGGTCCGGAAGGAGTGAACTGACGTAATGTTACGGCGAGGTACACCTGCCGGCACGACATGGTTGGCTAATTTTGTCGGTGTTATACTTATCAGGTAATTCACATGGTCAACCAATCATAGCGTGCCAAAAGTTCGTTAGCAATGTTACGTGACCATGGTGCGGATGCAATGCAATAAAACTGTTCACGAGGTGCCCCAAATACACAAGTAGACTCCTGTCCATCCAGCGAGTGGACTTGGCCGAAAACTTGTCACGACCAGTGCTCACCCAGGACCGTTTCCAATCTTGATACATCTGTAGCTATGCGGCGTTTAGATAGGAATCCATCGGTTCTTCATCTCTCTTTTGCCGCTCTCCAAATTGGCGTGATAGCTTGTGCTACCGTGTTGGAAGCGACTTCCAGGTAACCACGCTCTATCTCGTCCGTCACTGCTCCCCATATTTTGCGAGCCCGCCACCTATCTGGGTGGAATCTCCGATGACTCTTCTCGACAAATTCCTTGTAATCCTGCAGCCGTATATGAGACTTGACGGTCGCAAAGAACGTCTCCACAGCCGACCAGTCGACATCTTCCACTGTCAGGCGTGACGGTGCGTGTAGCACAGGCCAGGGGATATCGTAAAATGTAATAGATTGTCCTGACGTAAATCTTGCCGCGTCGAATTCGTCAGAGAGCATTCGATAACGTTCCAGGGCTCGGTGAGTCGTCCACGGCCCAGACTCCCATCGCTGCCTCTGTCGTCGTTGTCGGATTTCGCGTTGTCGAAGTTCTTCTTCCTGTGCAAGCCTCTCCTGTTGCGCAAGCCGTTGTTCTCGTTCCGCAGCTTCACGCTGGTGCCTCAGTCGCTCTTCTTCCTCCTTTCGTCGCCGCTCAGCCTTGGCAAGTCGTTCCTGTTCTTCGGCGCACTCACGAGCCTCCCTTTGCTTGCGTTGTGCTTCCCATATCGGTCGATCCTTCTCAAGTTCGCGAAGCTTGCGAATGGATTCGGCAACTTCAGCCTCATGTGAATCTCCCGTCTCCAATGCCGTTTCGCTCGGGTCGTGCTTTCCCTGAGAATGTGTTTCGGTGGTACTGGCTTTTGTTTCATCTTGTTCCACTTCAAACACCGATTCTATAATCGTGTCAACATACATTCAAGTATCAAACGTAGAGATGGACCTGGAGGTATGAAAATAAAACCCAACGGTTCGGCGAACTTATTTTGTTGGTAGTTTCGCTTGAGGTCCGCATGCCGTCGTAACCTATCTAACCACTTCTTCTCGTGCCGAGAATGGCTCTGACTCACGCCTTTGCGGGTCCCCGGAGCCGGCGATGTTCGAGCTCGTTTGTGTCCACGCGGAGACCGATCGCAAAACATCCGGTCACTCTCAGTATCAGATTCTGGGAATGAGTCGCCTAAAACCCATGTAAGAAAGCGTAAGCAGGGTCCAGCAGCACAGACTAACTTGTTCGTTTCAAGTTTTCTCCGGTCGACCATGGAGTACTTTGCGAGGGGAGGGTGTCTTCGCTATCAACGCGCATAGAGAAACTGCCATCTGCAGGAATAGTGGTACCTTGGACTTGCTTTTCATGTGTCATCCTAAGCTTTGCCCACCTGTCACGTCGTGCCCTCTTGATTTTCTCTCGGCTAGTCGGATTGGGTCTTCGACCAGACCTCGATCTTTGCGAGAAGGGTTCATCTATGATCATTTCTTCAACTTCGTCCTCGTCCTCGTCTGAATCGAAGTCAGCTCCATCCATTTCATCTGGGGAACGAGACCGAGCTTTCTTCTGTGCAGCCGGTTCGCTCGTCTCCGGAGATGACCACCGCGACCGTTTTCCCGAATAGAGATCTGCGGTCTCGACGTCTTGATTTGGTAGTTCAACCCAAGTGACGGTGGAGCATTTGGGCCAAGAGTACGCGACGCAATGGTATTTAGGGTCGAGTTTGTATATTTCCCATTGCTCCTGGTAGCATTGGACTTTTTCACTGGAGAATTCGATAGGTGAATGCCACGTTGGTCGGATCGTCCAGCGTTTCGTCCTGCTCACCCAGATATGTCAATGACGCGTGGCCAGACCCCTTCGTCTTGTGCACCCTCTTCGAGACGCGCCCGTGGCACGAACCGCCAAAAACTCGCGCCTTTTGACGTGGTCTCGATGACGATGCGTTTGGGAGGCGCGAGGTTTCCCGAATTGTTGAGCTTTTGGACGCTGGGTTCCTCTGCGAGCGCGGTCTTGGGATCAAAGGAAGCGAAGGATAGTTTCGAGTCGGGGAAGCGTAGGAGACGAGAGGGTTGGGATGTATCGAGTAGACCAGGTTGCGTACCACGCAGTATACGCAGGTTCGCGTGTGGAGACGAATGAGCTTCGTCTAATGGCGGCGCAGAGTGGGTCATCTCAGAATCTTGGTGTGCTCGTTATGTGTTCTGGGGGATACTGCCTGAGACCACATTCACTTGCTTAAACACGCGCCGCAGAACAAAAAGGATGTGCCAAACAGCATAACACTAAGGCTTCGAAAAGTTTACTTTAACAGCTACGTAACTTGTCCAATCGTCTGTCTACATGAAGTTCGCGGCCTGGCAGTTGTGCCGCATAGCTCAACACGATATCCTATGGACTTTTCAGTCTCTATGAGACACGTCACACGGGAAGCGCCCATCATAGTACTGGTTGAGTCACGAGCCTTTTGGTACTACTGCTCCTTGTGACCCAACTTATTCGCAATCTCCAAGATTTGCCCAAACAACTGCAGGCTGCACACCAGGATAAGTAAACAAGTCGTGGATAGACAGTTCCTAGCGCTCTACAAGCTAAGTGAACAAGCCAAAAGTAGAGACTATAGGCGCAATTATCAGAACAACTATCCTCTAAACTCAAAGTTTTAGGTCTGATTTGGGGAGACTAAGGCGCAAAATGGTTCGATGATGTGACTTGGGCGGGTCCGGTGCTGTTCATCATAAGTGAGCACTGAGCCGGGATTGTAGCTTGCGGTGATAGGGCCATGCTGGTAGTTGTCTGGTCAATTGCTGAGTGGTAGCCCGACCGTTGTGGTCAGACTTTAATTGGCTTTGCCAGGCGTTTGTCCTGTGGCACTAGTACCGCTTTTGCCGAAGTGACTCGGACTGTGTCACACATATGCATCATTCATGGTTCCTCCGAGTCTCTCCTGCGCTACATATTGACTCTTCCGAGTCCATGAATCTTTTCACAACAGCTCGTTCTCATTTCTTCTCAGACTATAATTCATGACCACCCTAAGGAGCTTTCAGTCCGAAATCGAGGAGATTCACGCTCAAGAACTTGCAAGTCAGCGCACGCAGGGCATCCGTGTGTTACCCTCCCACGATGGGCAACGACGTGAACCCCGCGCGTCCAGCGTATCAGCGACGGGTGGTATCACTCTATATGAGCGGTCCGATTTGCATTCATCCGAACAGGAGGAGCGAATTCTAGTGAGTCACTGTTCAGTCGTCATGTATGAGCACCTGCACATATCTGTCCCTATAGGGACTTCTCGCTGCGCGCAACGATGAGCAGGCCCGAAATGCGTTGGCGTCACTTTTGACCCAATTCCACGGGGAGTATGTTTTTCGGATCGGTCACCGGCCGCCCCTCGATCCACTCTTTAATGGAGAGCAGGTCGAGAGTGCCCCGGGCTGGACTGGTATTGGCCGACCGCAAGAAGAGGTACACAAGCTCGCAACGGAACTTTCCAAGGCCCAAGATGATATCGGAGGGAAAGTTCGAGCCTTGTCTCAGCTTTGACGCTGCCCCCGAACTCACTTTGAATACTTGATTAGGCCTCAGTACTGCACCAAGTCGGAGGCTCGCATCCACGAGTCGCTCTTTTGTTACGTCTACCACCGCAGAGTGTCACTATGACCCCTGAAGTCCGTTGTGCCGTGGTCGGGAACGTCGACTCGGGAAAGTCAACTACGCTTGGTGTACTAACTCGAGGTAGTTTCAAGCGAAAGCATTTCTCCCTTCTCCAACCATATTGATAGGTACTCTCGACGATGGGAGGGGTAGAGCCCGAGTGACGCTGTTCCGACACAAACACGAGATAGAAACCGGTCGGACTTCTAGTATTGGCATGGAGGTCAGTGTCGCCTCGGGGTCGGGTTGGTTCCTTCTCATAAACTCTACATAGATTCTCGGATTCTCGGTGTCTGGTGTCCCAGTTTTTCCCAGTGCAACAGGCCCTCATGAGATTGAGGGCGCTCGGCGCGACAAGCTAGGATGGGACGAAATCTCTACCCGTTCAGCAAAGATTGTCTCGTTTAGTGGTATGTGCCTCTGTTCTTCATTTGTCTTCATCTACAGCAGTCTCGCAGATTTGGCTGGCCACGAGCGATATCTGAAGACGACTCTTTATGGACTGACATCCGGTGCTCCGTCTTGTGTCTTGCTGGTGATTGGTGCAAATGCGGGTCTCATCGGGATGGCCAAGGAGCATCTAGCGATTGCGTTAGCGCTAAATGTCCCTGTCGTTGTTTGCATCACGAAGGTGAGAAAACTTGTAGTACCGCACTTGCGTAATGCTAAAACCGCACGAGATTGACATGACTCCCCCTAACATCCTTGCTGAAACAACCAAACAAGTTGTGAAAATTCTGAGGAGCCCTGGATGCAGGTAAGTCCCTATATTATCTTGTGCGTCATACGTGCTGAAATTTTACAGGAAAGCGCCGGTGTTCGTGAACTCAACTGAGGTGGCGGTGGAACTAACGAGCACCTTTGCAAGTCGCAAGTCAGTGCTAGTGTTATTACGCTTGCGTTCGCTAACATTCTCTTTAGATTGTGTCCCATCTTTCGAATCTCGAACGTTTCTGGGGATGGTCTCGACTATGTCGGTTAAGCACGCTATTCGATGATTCTTGGCTCATTGACGTTATAGCTTCGCACATTCCTGAACCTCCTACCCCCTTCTGATACCAACCGTGAGATTTTTGCAATTGATCAACCTCTGGAGGTGATTTTGCTTGGCTCATATGCGATATTTGGTTGACTTGTTATAGTATTCTGTGACCGAAGTGTGGTCCGTGCCCTACGTCGGCACAGTGGTTAACGGTATTCTAAACAGCGGCAGGGTGAAGACAGGTGACTCGATTTTGTTTGGACCTGACTCCAACGGCAACTTTCAGCAAAGTGTTGTTCGTAGCATGCAGAGAAAACGGTTTGTGGTCCTTATATGAATGTTTGCTGAGGTCTGACTTGAAGTGGGATAGGGTGGACGTAGCTTCGGCCGAAGCTGGTCAATGCGTGGCGTTGGCACTAAAGCGAGTCAAGCGTGCAGCAGTCAGGAAAGGGATGGTTATTGTACACAAATCCGATACCCTACCGAAAGGTACAGATCAATGTCGTTTTCCACGGCCTAGACCTGACTCCTTGAAGCCACCCTTCGGTTTGAAGGACAAGTGCTCGTTCTATAGTAAGCCCCAGCACAGTTGGCATTGATGTGAAGATGACAAACTATTCGCAGCCACAATACTACTATGCAACGAAACTATCAGGTACGCGTCCCCATATTTCGTTTTAACGATGAGTCAACTGACTGCAATCTCTCAGGCTATGCTTCACTGTGGAGTGAGTCGAGTATGTTTATAGTCAATCTCAAACAACTGACCCGATGACTTGGAGGCCGTACGACAGACTGTCCGGATTGTATCCATGGATCACCCACAGGGAGTGCTACGCACGGGAGATCGTGCGACGGTACAATTCGAGTTCATATCACACCCGGAGTTTATCAAGGTTGGGATGAAGCTATTATTTAGAGAAGGAAAGACAAAGGTTAGTAAAAGACCTGACGTTACGGGATGCAGTTTTACTTACAGGCAATCATAGGGCCTTGGCGTAGTCACTCGACTGCTGTGATGTGTAGTGGATTGTTGACATGTTGTAGTGACGTCAGGTACTTAGTTGGAATGTCGGTAGTGAAATTATTTATTTATTCGCTCTGATGTCTTCGACGACGTATCAACCGCTCCCTTCCGACGAAAGCACTCCACCAGCTCGACAAACCGCTCGTTCATCTGCCCGCAAATATCTTCTTATTCCGTTCCTCTCTATCATAGCCTTCACTGCGTATAAAGTTTACCAGTATTATTCCATCCATCCCACGTTACCGGACAACCAAGCCGCAATTGATCAACCGGTGACCCCGCCTGATTCATCACTGCTTCTATCGTCGTCTGCGTCAATTGCGGTACCGACACCCTCATCGTCTACGGAGATGCAAGGCAAATACAGCGTTGGCTAGTAAGCATCCACTCCTATCTTGCCCACATCAGTTGTGCTCACCCACGCGACCAGCTTTGTTAACTGGTAGGTCTCTCTAGTCATCTGATACCTCGGACTCATCGCTCGCAGGGGTATCTACGGGCGCAAGTTTCCGCCCTCCTTGATCCCTGTGCATGACTTGACGTACGTTTCGATCCCGTTAGTGCTGTCACAACACCCACATATCACGTAGACACATCCTTTACGCTTTCGCGAACGTGAGAGCCGACACCGGCGAGGTGTTTTTGTCCGACGTTTGGGCGGACAAAGATATACACTACCCTGGCGACTCCTGGAATGACGTCGGGAACAATCTTTATGGCAACCTCAAAGCCATCTATAAACTCAAGCAACAGCATAGACATCTTAAGGTCCTCCTCTCCATCGGAGGTTGGACTTACTCTCCTTCTTTCCACCCTGTCGTCATCAACCCCCAGGCACGCTATAATTTTGTACAGTCTGCTGTTAGACTGTTGGAGGACTACGGTTTAGATGGCCTCGATGTTGATTACGAGTACCCCTCTAATCACGAACAAGCAGCCGGTTATCGCGAGCTTTTGAGGGAGCTCCGGTTTGCCCTAGATCAACATGCCTATAGCAAGCGCATCCACCACAAGTTCCTGCTGACCGTGAGTGCAATCTCACCGAAGGAGTACCTCTGGTTGACAGCCTCTAGATTGCTGCACCCTGTGGACCGGATAATTACAGGAAATTGGACATTCGTGGGATGGATCCCTATCTCGACTTTTGGAACCTGATGGCGTACGACTTTTGTAAGTCATTGCATGGTGTTGTGAACAAACATTGACTCATCTGCGTTAGCCGGATCTTGGGACACGGTCGCCAATCATCAAGCCAATATGTATGGACCCCCCATCAACGCTTCAGACGCCGTCCAGTGGTATAGCTCCAACGGTGTTCCGAGATCGAAGCTAGTCCTAGGGATTCCACTCTATGGTAGGAGCTTTGCGAACACCGCAGGCCCTGGCACTCCCTTCTCCGGTCTTGGTCCTGGAAGTTGGGAGCAAGGAGTCTACGACTACCGTGTTCTCCCCCTTCCAGGGTCCTACGCTTTCCAGGATGACCAGAGGATTGCAAGCTGGTCGTATGACTATCAGAAGAGGGAGATGATCAGCTTTGACAACGAGCCTGTCGGTGCCTTGAAAGGTCGGTGGATCCGTGAGCAGGGGCTGGGTGGCAGCATGTTTTGGGAGCTCAGCGGTGACAAGGGCAGCTACAGGGAAGGTATGGAGGCCGGACCGGGCAAGGACCCGGTTCCTGGACAGAGTTTGATAAGGATTGTGAGGGACGCGATGGGGCCGCTGGATCATAGCCCGAACTGGTTAAGGTATGAACGTAGCCAGTTCGATAACCTGCGGGATGGCACGATCTAGTACTCGGGCGCATCACGATATACTAGTACCGGACGTTATGGAATCGTGTAGCATTAGCACAGACGAGGACGAGTAGATTTGCAGCCATTGTGCATGTATCCACTGGTGATCAATACAGTTATTCAGGCACTTGATATGATACATGGGCAGTTGAAACAAATTGTCACTCTGTTGTATTTCGGCCGCTTGAAGTCATTTGACATGCAGAAACACCTTCATGCCCATGGGGCTGCTTGCAAAGCCAAAAGCAACTCCAGCTGGATATATTACAATCCCAGAAATGTCTTTCCAAATCCAAATGCAAGCTTTGCAAGGCTGGGTCCACACATCCTGCTCACCTTCCCTGCAACCTGCTTTGCAGAGTTATAGCAGAGATGTCTTCGACAACAACATCAACATGGTATGTTCACTCTTATTGTCTGTTGTGTGCTTCCCACAATCTTCATTGTTTTACAAGCCCAAGAGCAAACCAAGGCCACTTAATGATCCCCCCGAACTTCTACCCTCCTCCATCTATTTCGGTGCCCTGATCAGCAGCCCATCCCAGTGTTCTCCGCACGCGCAAATGCAAATCATCACGTGCACACTCACCTTGCCCTCCAAGGTCTCCACTCTCCTCTTCGTACTCCCCAACATGCTATTCTCCCTTTCCAGCTCAGCCGATCTCCCCCTCGAGTCGCGCGACCTCGGCCGAGCGCGTTGACTTCGGCAGCTAATGATGTATTCGTTTCAGACGTGATCGTCTGTTCCACGACTACTTCGAGGAGTGAATAGGGATCCGGGGCTTCTGCGAGGAGTTTGTAGACATTTAGAAAGGCTGACTCGGCGACTTTGGAACGTTTCGTGAGGTTGTGATTTCCTGTTGGTACGCTATATGGAATGGAATGGGGTGGTTCATCATCGGAGAGGGTCACGTCAGTGTGCCTATACCGTGCAGGTCTCAACGGCGAGGAAGAGAGACGTACCTTTGAGCAGTCCTTTGAACGAATTGAGCTTTTCGTCGTCTGGTATCTTCTTGAGCTCTCTAAACGGATACGTGTCAATCGGTCCTGTGTTGAGGTTTACAGACTGAAACGAAGCGAAGCGTACCTTGCGACTGAGCACGTTCTCTTTCTGGTTCTCGACGATCTCGATGCCTTGTGCATCGACCGCCTATTGGAGCTCGTGGAGGTTGATGACTGGTCCGGTTGAAGTGTCCCATCAGACATGCCAGCACGTAGGTGAAAGAAAGGCGCGAAGCGAAGCGATTTTGGGATGAGAAGGTCACAGAATGTTCAATAACAGAATGTGACGGTGCATGAGCGATACGAGCGTACCTTTCCACGTCGCAGTGCACCAGCATCGTGACGTTGTGAGTTGCCCCGGACTCAAATGACAGACTGTAGTGGGGATGCGGGGCCTGTACAGCCAGAGTCACTGAAACAGACGGCTATGTTACGCGAGGGCACAGCGGAAACCAGTTTGAACAACATGATTCAATTGTGATTTTTCAGGTACTGCGTGCCTGAAGGCTGAAGGAACAAGTTACACCCACAGATGCTTTGTGTGTGCATTCCACGTACTAACGGCACTGGTCACCGAGTACAAAGCCCTGCCCGTTCCCCTGCCGTGCTGTGTTGCATTCATATTCCTTCTCTTGTCCCATGTCAGATCACCCCAAGGTCGCCATCTTCTGGGACTACGGTCAGTTCCCACCGTCAATCCACTGATAGCCACGGCTCACCAGCTTACCCTCCCAGAAAATTGCAGCCCTCCCTCCAGTCCATGTGGTCTAGGCTATGATATTGTGAACAACATTGGTCGTATAGCCCGTCTATTCGGCTCCATCACGATGTTCAGAGCTTATCTCGATATTTCTGCACAGTCCTTCAAGTCCGTGGCCCTCCGTTCTGAGCTCCAGTCCTCCGGTGTATCTATGATAGACTGTCCCCACAATGGCAAAAAAGATGTTGTAGACAAGATGGTTTTAGGTGTGTATTCAACGTCTTACTCTTTCCCTCGTTGTTGAGTGTGGGACTCGCTCCAAGTCGATATGCTCGCATTTGCCGTCGATCATCCTGCGCCCGCCACAGTCATCCTTATTACCGGTGATCGTGATTATGCTTATGCACTGTCAATCTTGAAGCTTCGCAACTACCAAGTTATCTTGGTCGCCCCCTCCTCTCCCCATATTCCATCCTGCCTCGAGAGTCAAGCATCGCTTGTCATCGATTGGGGTGTAGCTGCACTAAGGACTCGTACGGAAGCAGTGAATTCTACACAAGCTGTCAAGCAGCCTTATCTCGACCTTGATGCCAACCTCACGGCCAAGCTCTTGAGGGAGCTGCAAGAACTCTCCCTCGACGACTCAGAACATCCATACTCTACTGCCTCCCAGAGTGCCTCGAGGTTGCGACGCATGTGCGTTCGCGATCTTCTCGAGCCGTCGGGGCACTCCAAGAATACAGGGAGCCTCGACTCCACGCAGGAATTTGCCTATAACCCTGCATCACTGAGGAAATCTACGAGCACAGCAAATGACTCGGCTCCGGGGGGATTGCCCATCCCGAAAACGCCTTCGCATTCGCGGCGCGCGTCTGTCTCCACGGGGTTCACACGGGCAAGCAGTGCAACTATTGTTGTGCAATCCCCTGCGGCAGTGGGGCAGGATATTCCTACGAAGCACCCGCCACCGTCCTGCGCAGGGCAATCAAGCGCCTCGGATATCACAGACGTTACCGGCCCCACAAAGCGCAGTCCGTCTGTTGCACCGTCGCTCGACGTGCTTGAGTTACCCCCGCATGATAGTCCCCCACCCTCATCAATCATCGTTCGTTTACCTCTTGAACCTGTTCAATCGACAGGTGACATGCCAGTCTCGGGAAAACCGGCCATTCCCTCTTCCGACAAGATGAATTGCCTGGCATCGCCCTTTGTAGCGACTAAGGCACCGCCCGGGTCGGAATCCATCCCGAACCCCTGCAGTAAGCAGTCCCATACAACAGTTAATCCTACATCTCCGATCGTGGCGCCCATGAAGACACTCACCGAAACCGTCACCGCTGTACGCGAAGCACCGCAAATAAGGGACATCGCAGTCCCGGAGGAGATTGAGCATCCAACAGGTCTACGCATCGAGGACAGTGACGGAAACTCCAAACGATCTATACCACATCGAGTACGCTCTAAGGAAGGATTAACTAATACACCAAAGTCAAATCACCACTCCTATGTTGCATCGGATACAATGTATTCCCCATCGAGCAGAAACGTGGGGTTGCACCCTGATGCCCCTTCGTGCAAGTCTGTTTGTCCTCCTGCGGCAATTATCCCAGGGGTCGGTGACGGTGCCGATTCAGCGCAGCTCGCCGCCTTTCCGCGTGCATCAAATGCCCCAGGCCACTCCCCACCGAGCTCCGAGTCAGTGCTCTCCTCTACCGCTTTCCCCTCAACTCCGTCTACTACTGCGGAATCGCACAAAATTGATGAAAGCGAACGGCGTCAAACGTGGACGAAGTTCAAACCACTCATTCAGATCCTGCTTGCAGCCCAAGAGAGAGGTATCGCCCGTCACTCACGTTCGACAGTTGCAACGGACCTTGTACAATCAGACAAACAAGTCTATCAACGCGCCGGGGTGTCGAGGTTCCGAGGGTACACTGCTTTGGCTGAGCAGGCGGGCGTAGTCGAACTTGGTGGCAATCAGGGTGATACATGGATTGCACTGCACCCAAATTGGGTGGATCGCATGCATTACGACAACTCATTTCCTCTCCAAGAATCCCGTCTCTCACATCTGACCCACCGAAAGCGATCCAAAATCCATCATTAACGGACTCCAAGACCCGGCTAGTCGAGAGCATGGCGATCTTCCAAACACCAACACCTGCTTCACCGAGACGCAGATCATCCGAAAGTAGTAATGCACTCTCGAGTTCACCAACTGACTGACAGGACAGTGCTTCGCAAGCTTGTATACCTGCTTGGTTTCAACCTCTGATAGATATTCTTATCAGGATGCGTGCCGAGGGCTTTTATCAGCCCCTCAGATCCTTAATAGGACAGATGTTATGCCAAGATGTATACGCTCAAGCAGGAGTGTCAGGATTCAAGGAGTATATCCATCAAACCTCGGAGGCACTGGTTGTTCTGGTTGGTGGCATTGGCCCATCAAGAACATGTATGGTGTCTGTCACCATCTGTTACAATGGGGTTTGCAATATCCAGGACAGACCTACATAAATGGTGTTCTAGATGTGAATCATGAACATAAAATATATCTTACAATTTGTGCAAGGACAACATTTAAAGTTTGTTTGGAGGTTTGAATGTGTGAAATCTTCAAGTACTTGTGAGTGTGGGTTTGTATTCCAAATGTTAGGATTTACTTGAAAACTGGGCAGAGAGAGAACTTGGATGAAAACTCCAAAAAAGGACAAGCAAAAAGCATGTGTTCTGAACTTGAAGATAATAGTTTAATTTATTATAATTATTATAATTAAATATACATGTTCTTTCAAGTTTAGAGCACATGTTTTTTGTTTGTCCTTTTTTGGAGTTTTCACCCAAGTTCTCTCTGTGCCCAGTTTTCAAGTAAATCCTAACTTACCAAGGTTCCATTCAGACTATGAAAACTCAACTTCAGTTTCAGGTCCACATACATACATACATATATACATACATACATACATGTGACATGCATTCCTGAGCAGGATCTGCTGATTCAGCAGGTCTCAGTGAGTCCACACTCCACAGCCCATCCTTGAATGCCATTTAAGACCAGGTTTATGAGTCATGCTATATACTGTAGTAAGCTAAATGACTCATGCCCAGTAAGTGATTGGTAAGTAGTGCTGTACTGGCCCAGCTTGGCCTCAAAGCCCTGGCTTGGGCATGGAGAAATTGTAGGCCAGGCCCTAAGCCCTCAAAAGCCCCAAATGGGGTCCAGTCTGGCCCAGAAGCTGGGGCTTAGGCTCAAGCTGCAGCCTGTATGGACACCTTTGAGTGGCATCCATATATGGTGAGTCACAGTTGTTGAGCTTTTAGTCAACTGGTGTAAGTGCACAAGAAGACAAGCTTGCAACTAAGCTAAGCACAACTTGTCAGATGGCACCAGGGCCTGAGAGGTGGGTTTTTTATGTCAGACTTAAAATAAATATTGTATAATTTTCATTTAAACATCCCAAGAACCTTTAAAGAACAGATTACTTAAATAACTATGGGTTTACTTGGCTGAATTGATTGATGTGCTAAGCACAGATAAGTATTAGTTAAGTGAGGTTACATAAGTAAGGTGAACACTTCCTGATGCTGACTGCTGATTTGCTCATGATCAAGAAACCCGGAAAGGTGCACAACCACCCTTGCATTGAGTCCACCATGGCTGCCAACACTGCTCAAGTGTTGAATCAGAACATGGGATACAAAACTTACTGGATCAGCAAATCCCAAAATCCTGATTCACCATCAAGCTGGAATGTGTTTTCCTGGTTCGTCCGAGTCAATTAGTGTCATTCTGGTCAAATTCCGGGTAGGTGTTGGAAAGATATGGTCAACCGAAGGTGAGGTGTGTTTTCAGACATAATTTTCCCACGGCACCAACTAGCTGAAAAGGACATATTATCATAGTGTTTCAAGTGGCAGGACATCACGGTAACACACGAAATCACGCAGGCTATTTTACTATATGTTCGCTCTATAATAGTCCCCACCAAATTCTCAATTCTAAGTTTTACTGAGCTGGTGTTGACAAATTATTTCTACACAGCTTGCAATTTCGGTGTTTCAAAGTGCCGGTGGATGATTGTATTGCCCAATTTGTCAGTCCTGAAATTTATAGATTGTTGCGGGCAAGTAAACTTTTCTCGTCCAACTATTTCTTCAAAGCTTACTGATCGCAGGAAGGCACTGGTACCAGAGACAGACCACGTTTCGTTCTGCTTTGCGCCAGCATCATTTATAGAATCCGTCGTCGACGCGATACCACGAGCACGCCTCCAGCCCTGCCTGACGCCAGCCACGCAACCTCTAGACTATAAAATCGTTGCCTGTACTTCACCCATAGACTGGAAGCAAGCATACTATTACCCTAATCTACGATATCCATCGGTCTCTCCGTCTGCATTCTTCAATGTCTCCCGCTCTTATGAACGAACCAGCCAATGCTGATCTCGCATCAATCCTCGAGTCACTGCGTTCTGCGCCAACGGGGCCGGGTGAGTCCATTCAAATGACAGAATGGAACGCGAAAGGAAACTGACTTTGCACAGATGCTAAAGCAGCCGCCGATAAACTTGCACTTGCTGTCACAAAGGCTGGTGTAGAGACACTCATGTTCGTCGGATTTGTCCTAATTTCTAACGGGCCAAAAGTCAGCTGATATCTACCTTGTTTTTTTTATTATTATCAGCGATCAAAATGTCATTCCCACTTTGCACGCCTTTGCGCTCAATAAGAAATCAGGTTACGAGCGGGAGTCTGCAGCGATTGCGTTCCAGTCACTACCCGCTGTTCTTGGGGCGTCCGGCGCACCGTTCTTACTCCCTAGTCTTCCCATCTTGTTTGACCTCTATTCCGATAAGGGAGACGTGGTGCGAGCTGCTGCTGCTGCCGCAACCAAGGCCATATTGCAACTTTTTCCTCCAGAGGCGACGAGGACCGTATTTAGAAGTCTGGAGGAGATTTTGGCAAATGGAAAATGGCAAACAAAAGTGGGCGCGCTAGACGCGCTCAAAAATTTCGTGGCCACCGCGAAAGAATCCGTGGCCGATGAGCTGGGGCATATACTCCCAAAGGTCGAGCTTGCAATGCACGACACCAAGAAAGAGGTACTTGTCTGAATAGCGTTCGGATGTCAGTACGATCTGACCGATTCGCTAGGTTGCCACTTCAGCTGTCAAGTGCGCTACGTCGCTCTGCAACACGCTTGCGAACCCAGATCTGGCACCGCATGTACCCGCGCTGGTCAAATGCATGTCTAATCCCGACACGGTCTCTGCGTGTATCAAGGCACTGTCGTCCACGACCTTCGTTGCCGAAGTGACTGCGCCAGCTCTTGCAGTCCTCGTGCCGTTGCTTATGCGAGCGCTGAATGACCGGAGCATGGAAGTTCAGCGGCGCACAGTGGTAGTCATTGACAACCTCGTGAAGCTCGTGAGAAACCCACAGATCGCTGCACGGTATCTAAGCCCTCTCGTAGACGGCGTCAATAAAATTGCGGAGGGTGCTGCATTTCCCGAGGTTAGCGATCGAGTTGAGGAATGACACCTCGTGTATTTTTCTTATTGGCCCCCGTAGGTCCGCGCTTTTGCGGAGACTGCGCTGAACACGCTGTTGAGGTCAGGAGCGTCATCCAGTGGCACTCCTCCTTCACGAGATCTGGATGCTGAGACGGCTGAGATATTCAAGATCCTACTCACTCTACTGGATGATAACCTTGTAGTGCGGTCTAAAGCGGAGCCCAATCAACCCTCGGCAACGAGGCATCCCTTGTTGACATCGTCCCTTCAACTCCAGGCATCCATCATAGCGGATCTAGTCTATCAAAAACATTTTCTTGAGAAATCTCAATGGAATCGATCTGTTGGGCTGTACATGAAACCATGGTTGGGGGAAGATGAAGCGACAAAATTTGCAGAGAGGGTTCGCTCACATCTCTATGCCGTCGAACAAGTAGGTTTACTACCGTTTCTTCTCCGTCATTGCCGTTGACCGACCTTCCTGCCAGGCAAAAAATGGCGCAGTGCAAAGTGCATCCGACGAAGATGGCGATTTGCTGTGCGATACACTCTTCTCACTTGCATATGGTGCACTCCTGCTTCTCTCTCACACCTCTCTTCGCCTTTTCCGTGGGCGGAGATATGGTATTCTCGGTGCCAATGGATCAGGGAAGTCAACCCTCATGCGTCAGCTACGTGACGGGAAGGTGGAGAACTTTCCACCGCTGGATCAAGTGCGATGTGTTATGGTAGAACATTCGCTGCAAGGTGAAGATACCTCCTTGTCCGTTCTGGACTTCGTAGCTTCGGGTGGGTCGTTCGCCAAGTGCATTATCCAAAGCATTGGCTCACTTGTCCAGACAAATCGCTCAAGGATGTGCCAAGGTCGAAGATCAGGGACCAACTCCTTGAGGTTGGCTTCGACGATGCCAGGCAGGCCGACATCGTCGGCGGACTTTCAGGGGGTTGGAAAATGAAATTGGAGCTGGCGCGCGCAATGCTGTACAATGCTGACTTGCTGCTTCTCGACGAGGTCCGTATCTGTTTCTTTAATTAATAATTTTACTCTAGGGTTGACAATTGTCACCGCAAATAGCCCACGAACCACGTACGTCGTCTTGTGTTATCTCGGGCATTTTTCCCGTTTCACGTGTTTCCTCGATCTATAGCTCGATCGCGCTTCGGTGCTATGGTTAGAACAATACCTCGTTGCCCAGAAGAACGTCACATGTCTCATTGTCAGTCACGACTCAGGGTGAGGCTCGATCGTGATGAGTCCTGCTGAGGAGGAACTGATGGCGGGCGCTCCTAGATTCCTGGACAACGTTACGACGGACATCATTCACTACGAATCCAAGAAGGTGCTTTTTCCTCCGTTTTGATTCACCGCCGGTGAACTGAGGTGGCTTGCCTTAGCTCGTGTACTATCCAGGAAATCTCTCGGCGTTTGTGGAAAAGCACCCCGAGGCCAAGTCTTACTACACTCTTGAGGCTACCTCCGTCAAATTCGCGTTCCCTCCCCCTGGTTCCTTGATGGGGGTAAGGAGCAACACGCGTGCGATCCTCAAGATGTCGAATTGTACGTTCACTTACCCTGGACGGTCGAGTCCAAGTCTTCATAACGTTAGTTGTGCGTTATCTCTCTCAAGGTATAGTTTTTCATTTCCGCCACCGTTGCTCTATCTACCATGAATGTCTTCTTTTTCCTCTTTCAGCCGTGTCGGCATTCTCGGGCCTAATGGTGCTGGGAAGTCCACTTTAATCAAGTTATTGACTGTACGTGAACGTGAACATCCCAAAAAGATATTGCCTTGTGAAATAACCATTTATCTCTTCCAGGGAGAGACAGTCCCACAACAAGGCACGGTGTACAAACACCCAGCACTACGGGTAGGTTACGTATCACAACACGCAACCCATCACATCGGTCAGTTCTTCTGGCTTCCGAATCGGCCCAATGAATTAATAATGACATATTCGATAGAGCGTCATCTAGAGAAAACGCCCATTGGTTACATTCAATGGCGTTTCCAAGACGGCCACGATCGTAGGTGACAACCTGACCTGACCGGTTAAAGTAATAACGGTATGACCTCTTACCCGCGTCGTCAGGAGAAATCCTGGAGAAAGCAACACGTGCTTTGACGGATGAGGAGAAGGCCGTCCTTGAACAAGAATGGGTTGGGAGAGACGGGTCTAAGCGCAAACTAGAGGTTTGATCGAGCAGCATTCATTCGAGGCATGGTTAGCTGATTAAGTCGCTCAGCTTATTATGGGACGTCAAAAGCTGAAAAAGTCGTTCCAGTACGAGATCAAATGGCGTGGATTGGATCACAAGTGGAATACTTGGGTTCCGCGAGATCAGCTTCTCGACAAAGGGTTTGGGAAGTTGGTACAACAGTTTGATGATCTAGAATCTTCCCGAGAGGGCGCTGGTGCGAGAGAAACGCGTGCAGACCTCGTTCGGAAGCATCTCGAAGACATTGGGCTGGATGGAGATATCGCTCAATACAACGAGATATCAGGGCTTTCTGGAGGTAAGAAATGTCAGGGCTGTGGCGCGATTCGATTGACTGTTCGATTAAAAGGTCAGAAGATCAAACTGGTGATTGCAGCCTGTCTTTGGAATAATCCGCAGGTGCGCAGCACGGGAGATTTCTACAGGGACGTCTCTGAGGGTCTATATATAGATTTGCGTGCTTGACGAACCGACCAACTTCTTGGATCGCGAGGCGTTGGGTGGGCTTGCGATTGCCATCAAGAATTGGACCGGCGCAGTTGTACGTTTCGCTCTGTTTGCACCGACCCCGATCGAGACTTTTCTGATGTGGTGCTCGTGTACACGCAGGTGATCATATCCCACAACCACGAGTTCGTCACTTCTCTATGTGCGTAATATATCAGAGCGCAGCCTTTTTTCATATATCGCTCATTAGAGTAACCTAGGTTCTGAAGTCTGGGAAATCGAGGCTGGGCGAATGACACATAAAGGGAAAACGTCCGTGATTGAAGACGCCTTGGGTGATGCGAAATCACCGAAGGGAAGTGGAGTCAATACTCCTGTTCGCTCGCGAGTGACGAGTCCGGTAGTCTCCAACGCTGCGACCCCTGTGGGAAGTGGTGCAGAAGAAGGAGCTGCTGCGGCCAGCGCGGCTGCTGTGAAGAAGAAGAAGAAAAAGACTCGGAACCAAGTGAAAGCACGTGAGGAGAGAAGGAGGCTGAGGAAGCTGGCGTGGCTTACCCATGGGGGACCTAAGCCGGAGGATACTGACAGTGACGAAGATCCTTAGAAGGGGAATTCCGTGGTGACCGGCTCACGCTCACTCACACATACCTTTTTATCCCGCGGAAGCATCCGCGACGATCCAAGATTGCCTTTTTCAGTATAGAAACTCGAGAAAAAATTTGCTTCCGCCGTATATATATAATTATTACGTCGGGATCAGAAATAGTGATTCGGATGGATGGAGGATGCCGACGCGGTGTTGGTTGGTTTGGTGCAAGTTGGGTGTTCATGCACGCCAAGAGGAGCGCGACATGTCGACTTCTCCGCCTTCTTTGAAACTTGTCGTTACAGCGCAGTTGGTGCGATCACGGCCCGCCGCTCAGCCTCCCCAACCTCGGCCGCCATCTACCCGCGATCAACGGATGAACCCCAAGCAAATCCTTTCTCGTCTCCTCTTGTCATGATCGCCACCCATAATTCATTTCCCAGTCGCCACACACACATACGATGACCTCAACCCAGCGCCGCGATCGAATGTGTGGCAGGACGCCCATACCTAATTTCCTAATTTCTCCTTCACTCTTCGCACAACGTGATGGCGTTTGCGTCCACCCCCTCTCTAATCAGAACTCAGATTCAAAGTTACGGCGTTTCTTCTCATAGTAGTCATGTCAACCGCGAGTAGAAGTGTGCACACACATCTCTTCGGAACGAAGACGTGATAACGACGATGTCAGCTCCACACAAACTCCTGAGCGGCAGTCCCATCAACCGCGCCATTCTTACTCCCTCCCATCGACGCCCATGGCCTTTCCTGTCCCATGTGTGTGCATGTGTATGTGTGTGTGTTCGTGTACAAGCCCAGAGAAGAAGGACGAAGAGAAGAAAAAAAAAAAAGGTTCTGTCAAGATGACAAGGAAGCGGATTGTACGAGATGACCTCGTGTATCTTATCGATTCAGCTGATCTATCTCCGTAATACCACAGGTCCTTCGAGATCCAAGCTGACAGATGCTACCGTATGACAAAAGTGTACACCTCACCACCGCTCGTTTTAGTTGAGCACGACAGCTTCTGAGCCTCAACATCTCGGCCTAACAAACCGCGGAGTTCCGGCGACGTGTCTTTTTGGTACAGGCCCAATAATACGTACCACAGTTATCCCCAGATAACAAAAGGGAAGAGAAAAAGAAAAGAAGAAGAGAGACGCCATAAGTACATAAGGCTCTACGGTCACGTTGGAGACACTATTCGGTACAGAAAAAAAAAAAAAAAAGAAACAAATGGGGTTGCGTCGATGATGCGTTAATGTATGCATGGAATATGTACAATATTAAGGGCTCATTGGAGCACGTGTAAATTAGAGAGATTGATAATGAATGATCGTTGTCCTGGCGAATATTGCGATGCAGGGAATTCCAAAGAGTGACATGAATTGTATAGAGAATCCAGGCAGAGATGAAATCAAGATGAGTCGAGCGATCGAGATCAGTATCGACCCGATGGCCACTTGCGAGAATCATCCTCGCGACGGGTCTGGGCGGGCGCACGAGCGTCAGGTCCCACTACTTGGCGGGAGTCTGTGCGCTGGACAAAACCATGATGAGCAGGGAGTGTGGTGGGGCTCAGGCTGCCGCCATACGACGAGTGTGCAACGTCCTCAGACTGAGCTGACATCGAAAAAGGCTGATGTGGCCCGCCAGTCGCAGAGCTAGCCGCCTGGCGACTGGTCTGCCGCATTGATTGCCTCTTGTTTTGAAACCTGTTTCGGGTGTCAGTGTTGTCACCACAAGGTCTCGGGTAGCCTACCATATCTGAACGCTTCGAGCGGACATGTCGAGTTTCCGCGCCAGCTCAGCACGCTCCTCAGTTGATGGGAATGCTGTGCGAGCATATGTCTCGTTCAAGACCTTGAGCTGCGCTGCATCGGCTCTCTTGCGCTTCTTTTTGATGACGGGTTCTTCGGTGACCAGCACAGAAGAAGGCTCTTGAGTGAGCACACTGTTGGTCACATGGCCCCTGGCATAGGGAGAAGGACCGTGCGCGTCGACATGTGCTGGGACTCCACGCTCGGGTGGATAGACGCCATTCATGGATAATTGATGCGAGTGATGGATAGAAGGCTGCTGGCTCGGGTGATTGCGTGGATCGGGGACAGGCGGATAGGAATAAGAGTGAGGCTGGAATTGGGCGTACTCGGGAGGATAGGTTGCGGTGGGGGAGCGAATGTCGGCATAGTTGGAGATGTGGGGACCCACCGAACCATAACTGGCGCCTTGCCAGCGGTCATCTCTAACAGGAGGGGGAGGAGGAACGCTGAGTGGAGGAAGCTTACGAGACCCTTGGGGATCTGCGGGGATCGTGGTTGAAGCCCGAGAAGGGTATGTCGGGTATGGTGCTTGTTGGTATCTTGAGTCGTAGTGCTCATAATAGGTGGAAGAATGTTGGGGAGCAGCGGCTGCTGGATGATTGAGGGGATTGGATTGAACAGGGGACAAGGGGAGATGAGATGGAAGGGAACGCACGGGTTGCGGAAGGAGACCATTGATTGTAGCCCGACGAAATGTGTTCGGGCTTTGGTGGGGAGGAGCGAGGCTGCGGGTACGGATTAGAATAGTCTGCGGGCCCTATAGGCGAGAGCCAACAAGTTGAGCATATTGGATGAACACTATGTAAAAAAACAGACCTGGAGAACGTGAGGTTGGAAATGCTGAAGAAAGAGGAGGGAGCACAGTTCGCCCACCCTGTCCCGTCTGAAAGAAACCACTACTCTGCGAATCCCCTCCGGGAGGGCTTCTGCGTGTTTTGGTCATAGGTCCGTACATACGATCGTCCCTCGGGCTCGTCATAGTAAGTTAAGCAGATAGGCAAAAGAGGAAGGAAAGAATATTATGGTTCAATGAAAGAAGAAAATTTGGGTTTATAAGTATGAAGAGGCACGCGGAGGGGTGGTAATGAGCGGGGTGAGGAGGAAGAGAGGCTTGCGGCAGGAGGCGATGGGTCGGAGAAATAATCAGGGCCGTCAGTGGATGAACGAGGAGAACATGAAGACCGGGAAATTGATTGACACGAGGCGGGTGGTGGACAGCAGGGTAAGGGTGAGGGGGAGGGCACGAGTGCGATCGGGAGTGATGGATGATGGAGTGAGGAGGGGAGGAAATAAATGGGTCGGCGGAGGGTGTTCGGATGATGTACATACAGTATTAGTATATGATGCGAGATCTTGCCAGACGATATAATCTCATCTTCGCGGCTGGTCGTCCCAAAACAAGGAACGGAGTACTAGACTGCTGTGTACACGCGGAAATTGCACACAAATATTTCATAATATGAGCCCGGACTCTTTGTCGTCTCATCTCAGATTGCCTGCCTCGACCCACACAGATCCACCTCGCTGTTTGCCGACTCCCGATTAAGCCCTCCCGCCCCCCCGTCCCCGTCCCCGTCCCCCGCCCCCCGCCTTCTGCTGGAGACGACCTGCATCCATACCCAGTCCAGATGCTCCCCGCCGGAACTCTCCTCCACAACGGCTTCTATGATCTCCTCGCCATGATACCCACCCCGTCGCCTTCCCATCTGTTTCACTGGCCATCTCGGTACGAGCCGGTTCCACCCGCCCTTTCGCCGTCCTCTCCCCTGAGAAAGAACAGGAGAATCAGCAAGGACATGGTGTCCACCCCAACTCGCTTTGTGTACGTCCCCACACCATCGTCTCGCCACTCCATCTCAACGATCCTCCTCCAGACACCTCATCCATGCTTCCGATGCCGACCAGGCTCAGGCCCTTCTCACTCGTTGGGGTCCAGATGGTATGGGAAAGCTCGGAGGTCTGCTTCCCTCTCCTTCTCACTTCTCCCCTTCTTGACCCTTCCAACTCCAGATCCGCGGTGGGCCAGGCCAATCAAATCCCGCGTGAGACACACCAACAGGGCAAGAGCCATCAACGACGTTGTCAACGCCTTAAAGCCCTCGGCGACCACTGCCCCTGGTCCTCAATCACCGCCGCTGCGGGTAGTAAACGGGGTCAGTTCTCCCACTTCCTCAACCACAACTACCGCCGCACAGGAAAACATCCCTCTCTCTTCCATCCGAGATGGCCTTCCAGCGCGCACCGCGAACCCCACCATCCGCTGGCCCGGCGGTCTCATCGCACACCCCGAGCTAGGCGAACACGAGGTCGATGCCCCTGTAGATTCCAGAAATTTCCTGCCTTCTTTGGCCCACTCCCAGAGAAAGCCGATCACTCCATCGCTGGCGACGCTCGAGAAAGCTGTGTCTGCCCGGATCTACTTTGAAAATCTATATTTCCCCCTTCTCCGGCAGACCCCGTCCAGAGAGCAGAGAAGGGTCGCCATGGAGAAAGACATGATCGCCATGAACTTGTCCGACGAACAGAAAGTCCACCTGCGCTCTCGTTGGCGACAGAATGAAACCGATTATCTTCGTGTCCGTCGCACCAAAGTAGACGTGACCGCCTTCATAAAACTAAAGACTATCGGTCACGGTTCGTGCTCTCCATGAATTTGATATAAATGTCAATTTTCCATTCATCTTACTTAACCCCACAGGTGCTTTTGGAGTCGTGTCACTCGTCAAAGAACGAGAGACCGGCCAGTTGTTCGCGATGAAACAGGTACTCGTGTCTGTTTTCATTTCATATTTCCTAAATATATTCATCCCCCGTGTCATTGGAAAATTGTCATTAGTTACGAAAAACGGACATGTTACGGAAGGGGCAGGAAGGTCACGTCCGTGCCGAACGCGACGTTCTCAAAACCGCATCATTGGTTTCCTCTCCAGGTGCTGCGGAGTGGATTGTGAAGTTGTACTACAGCTTCCAGGACCGTGACAACCTGTATCTGGTCAGCAGTTCTATCACCACTGGACTGCGTACACTGCCGGAAGGGGATCATTTCACTGATTCATTTTGATTTCATTGAAATAAATATAGATTCTCGAGTACATGGGAGGGGGAGATCTTCTCAATCTTCTGATAGAACGGGACGTTTTCGAGGAGGATTTTACCCGATTTTATGTTGCCGAGGTTCGTCCTTCCCGTTTCACATGCCGTTGTGCGATGGAGCGCGTTATTCCCAGATGGTCCTTGCCATCGAGTCATGCCACAAACTTGGCTTTATTCATCGTGATATTAAACCTGATGTAAGCCCTTTCGATTCTTGGACATTAAGGTCCGCTCTTTGATAAACCCATATCCTGCTCATTCTGATAGAACTTTTTGTTTGATCCGGAGGGGCACATACGACTGAGCGACTTTGGGCTTGCGTCAGTACCGGCGAAACTAAACGGGGACCTGGGTCCCCATCCTTGGGTCGAGCGCTAACCTACCACCTCCCACAGCACCGACCTTCACTGGGCACATGACACATCATGTAACTCGCCTTTCATATTCACATGGCAAGCCTGTAATTGACGCCTTCGGGACAGATTACGAGCAGCAACGACGGCAACTGTTGCGCAAGCACGGCGTCGACCTTGACGATGGGAATGGCCTGACGGACGGAACTAGGACAAGGCGCATGGACAAGAAAGCTGTCGAACTGCTCTTGGGAGAAGGTAATGGCGAGGGTGGTGTCTTCACCTGGCGCGAAAAGAATCGTAGGAAGGTACGATGGTTCCCATAATCTGTTCCATTTCCGCGATGCCATCGACCCTCACGTCCGCGCCACGCTGCAGCTAGCGTATTCCGTGTAAGCTTTTTTCTCTTCTTGTGTGAGCTTGAATGCGTATATTGATTGACGCTTCCATTTTAACCCAAAGATGTGGTACCAACTCGTATAGTAAGATATTTTACCTTTATCCTTTTAATGACTACTCCATTTTTTGTCGTTAGTGTCACCCGAAGTTATCAGAGGTAACGGCTACTCTTTTTCATGCGATTGGTGGAGTTTGGGCGTCATCATGTTTGAATGCCTGTACGGGTAAGGAATCGGTAGTTTGCGGCTCCGTTCACCTCGCTAATCGTATGTTGGTGCATAGACACCCTCCATTCATCAGCAACTCCGTACGCGTCTTCTGTGGTTGCCTTCGATAAGCACAGGATCGGAAGCAGGCTGACTGACTTTTTTTTTTTTTTTTCAGCGGCATGTGACTCGCCAAAAAATTCTCAACTGGAGGCAGTCGCTCAAGTTCCCCTCCCGTCCTCATGTTTCGCATGAGGGTATCAGCTTGATGAAAGCACTACTCTGTGAACCAGAAGACCGTCTTGGTAGCCAGGCGTCCGCATCGGTTTTCCGACCTGATTCCCTCGCAATTCAGGCGCGCCGCAGCGGCTTCATTATATCAGCTTCTCGAACGAGTGATGGGGCAGAGATGATCAAGGCGTGTCTTCTCCGCACCGCTTCGTCTACGTACTGACGGTGTTGGGGATAACAGGCCCACTCATGGTTCAAAGGCATTGACTGGGACAATATTCACCGATATCCCGCACCGTATCGCCCCGAATTGATAAATCCTGAAGATACGAGACATTTTGATTCTGACATCCCTCCAGAGGCATGCATTCATTCATTTACACGTCTTGTGCACGCTCATCAAACACGTTGCCTCCTAGCCTCTGGCTCCTGCCAATGGTGTGCCCGCAAATGATACCAGAGATCCCCTCTTACGACATGAAGTTCACGGGGAAGAGATTCTCAACGTCCGCAAGGCCCTTGCATTTGCGGGCTTTACGCACAAGAGCCCCCGTGCAATCAGCTATAACCGGGTTGACCGGGCCTTTGATGATGAATCTACGAATGGGAGCAATGGAGGACAGCGTGAGAGAGGCCGCTCACACTTTCGTAGTGTCCACCACTCTGGCAAAGGCCGTGCCATCTCTTTGTAGCCTGCGAACGGCGTGTGCGACGGACCCCAAATTTAAGTGGGTGGGGGTGCCGGGTGACAATTGGATGACGCCGTTTGCGTTATGTGGCGTACGGGGAGCAACGACCTCGCTGCAATGATGTGGGTATGACAACATGATCTGCGGAGAATATGTGCGCTCGAGGGCATGTGTGGTGGCGGTTTTGCGTCGCAGACTTTTCTCTTTTTCTTTTTTTCCTTGCCTTTTAATGTACACAAGTCGTAGCACCACTGTGTGTGGTTCTTCTGTTCATCTGGACTCTGGGAGTCTATGAAATTCATAGGTTCTTCGTCTTACGTTTCTGCCATCATATCGATTGTTGCAGACAAGCTCAAGCTCGAGGGGGGACTGCCTCACAGCACATGTCACCGCCACTGCGTGGTTAAAGCATGATATCGGAATTCCGTACATTTACGTGACGCCTGCTTCTCTCTTTTCTTTCTTCTTCCAGTTACAACGCCATGCATTTCAGTTCGACGCTTTTTTTTTTTGGCCTCGTGGCGGCCCATCAGCCCACACACACACACACACAAAATGAAGCATGGCTGTGTGTCTTGACGCCGCATCGGAAGGTATAGGCTATTTCCTCGAACGTGACCGTCGAAGACCCTGTTCGAAACGGGTCTCTAGGTGGTGGTTGGTGGGGGATAGCGCGCGCAGTCGTTTTGTAAATGGCCGAAGCAATATAATATCTCCGAGATACGGTTTGGGTCGCTCTAGGCTTCTCTGTGTGTATGTGTGTGTTGGGGGAAAAGGAAGGAAGAGGGGGGGGGGATGGGCAAGCGAAAGTTGCGACCGAGTAACGGTGTCTGTGTTATTTCAAACCATACGCGTGCAAGTCTTTATGACACCGACTCGGTGCCCCATCAAAACGACGCACAGGTTGTGTGGAGCTATGTACCCTCTAAAAAGCGACAGAAATATACTGGATAATGTTAAGTAAGTAAATGATGGAGTACGTTTACGATGAATAAATAAAATAAAAAGAGTTAGTTCGTGCGATGAGCTCGGGAATGCGACATACTTTGAAGATGCAAGTGTGGGTACTACACGGTCAATAAATATTAAATAATGAAAAGCATCTATAGCGAACAGGAATGCCGAATATCGGATACACCCCCGGGGGTAGGGGAGGGAAGAACGAATGTGTGCAAAAGGAATGGGATGTGGGCTACATGAGCAAGTTGATTGTCTTGCCGGAGTGTTTGATTTGGGGGGGAACAAAAAGTGGGACATGGTCGTCGCTTCGTGTTGGTCAAATGCTGAACTTCCGATCATTAAACGCCTGCGGGGCAGTGGAGCGCCTGCACTTTACTGCCTATCACTGTGTTCGTCACTTGAGCTTTCCTGGTGGCGACTAGGAGCCTCAGCGTGCACCCGTGCGTGCCGGCGCATGTTACTGAGCACACTGAAGCTGCGCCCACAGCCTTCAAAAGTGCAGACAAAGGCTACAAGTATCGAGGTTGGTGGGGTTAGAGACTCTGAGCAATTCCATGGCGGCGAGGCTACTCACGTTTCTCTCCTGTATGACTGTTCAAGTGGATCTAGACAGTCATATTCAGGACCAAGAGGCATCAGGACGATTGCGGTGATGTGCATACCTTGAGGCTACTAGGTCGAGTGAATCCCTTGCCGCAATAATCACACTCGTACTTCAATGAAGAAGGCGAGGACACGGAAGGTTGGCGAGCTACCTCCAATGCGACCGGTGCAGTCATGGATTCTCTATATTGCTCCCTGGTGCAGCCTTCGGGATAGGACCCTCTTGACGGAATACCCGTGGTGGTATAGGAATAATTGTACGACTGTGTGGCTGGATTTGAATACAGATGAGACCCTGATGGGGTGTTCTGATCGTGGGACGCGGCTGGTTGATCCGCCAGGGAAGTAGAACGAGCGTGGTACTGAGGACGTAGTTGTGAATGATGTTGACTCATAGATGTTGATAAATTATCAGGATGGGAGGAACGAGATGAAATACGTCCATCATAGCGTTGCTGTGTGGAATGCGAATAATAGGCGGCCGGAGGTGGAGAACGCTGCAAAGGACATTAGTTGCGAACGCAGCACGAGTGAATAGGTGCACCTGAACGCCGGGTCCATCCAATTGAGAGTCTTGACGACGTTCAACTCGAGAAAACGATCGCTCGAAGTTCTGGTCAACGCGAGGGCCGGGGACAATCCACGGAGGAGTCAGGTTCGTTGGGGGTCTAGGTGAACGGGACAGTTCATCTACGTGGAGAGCGTCAGATCTAGACCCCCCACAGCTTGCAAGGGTTGTGACATACCTCGGAACAAGTCTCGAACGGGAGGGAGCGTTGGCCGTGCGTCTTCTCGATAGGTTCTCCGGTCAGACATGGGAGTAACAGAAGGCTTGGAGGAGGACAAAATGCTGGAAGCAGCTTCGTGGTTTATATATGGGAACATGACCATTTGCACGCTGATCGTGATGGTCGAGTCGTAGAGGACAAGTCGTTATGAAAGAGTGTCCAGCCTTCACTGCGTGAAAGTGGTAGCAAGAGACTCATGGTCACCGTTACCAACATGTCCGTGCTAACAGCAACCGGACTTGATCGTCGCCGAGGCTGGCTTGCTGTGCACGAGCCGACGCTCAGCGCTGATCCTGAATTCCACAATGGTGAATGAGAATAGTCGCAGGACAGCAGACCTATCACACATTAACAGGGGAGCTAGTCGTGCAAATAAATGAAATTTTCATACCGAAGTGCGTGAGGAACACAGGAGGACAGAGGAGCAAGCATATGACACCTCGGGGTAGCTGCCAACACTCGGATTGGCTGTTGCGGATCAATCGGAATCTATATAAGTTGGTATCGAGACTACATCTTCCGGGCCCAATGTCTCTAGAGTCCGTAAGCCGTCAGGCAGGATACGTTTCTCCTGGCTGCGGACGAGCATCGCCAGCAGAACCTTTTGGACTCTCAACAATTTAAGCACTGGAGAATCGCATTGTAACTGGCGGTGAGGGCAACAGCCGCACGGAGTACAATTTGTGGTTGGATGTGTATTAATTAAAGGACGGCACTCATGATTGACGAATCTAAGCAACCAGGAGGGCACATATTTCACAACACCACTGAGTCAGCCTGTCCAGCAGCCAACCGCGGTGCCTCCTCTGGCGTCGATGTTTTCAAAGATAGGGCGTGGAGCCCTTGAGCGAGCTCATCTGACAACGCCGAGTAAATTATTCGGTGTCGTTGCAAAGTTGTCTGAGAAATCAGATAAATGGCAGCGTTGGGAAAGGTAAAGGTAAATATACCTTTCCCTTGAACGCTTCTGAGATGATCTGCACTGCGAAATCTATAGACGCCACCGGTGGCAACACGTGAGTGGATGATTATTTGCCGACATATAGAATGAGAGACTGACGTGTTTCACCATTACCTCCACCTTGGGCCCTCATGGCAGCATGATGGCGGTGGAGGTGAGATTCGTTTGTAATGGTGAGTCGTGAAGGTTGAAGCAGAGTTGTCAGCTAAGAAATGGCTTGGAGGCCGTTCTCGGTGTGCTGATCGGCATATCCTCCTCACCTTGTCGTGTATAGCGGTCTCAACGGGCCCACGAGATCCAGATTCACTTGTGGCCGTGGCCATAGTCCGGTGAAATTGCCCTAGCAAATGACGAACAGGACCTGTTGGGCGAGGGCGAAACATCCAACTGCCGAGACACGCACTGAACCGGCCGTGCATCAATGCGCCGCATCGGAATTGGTGGTAGCAAGGAACCATACTGACCTGGCACGACTGCGTGTTTTAGCACTGGTGCTGGTAGTTCCGACGGTGGCGACGGTGGGAGGCTCTTGCCAGGTTTCAAATGGTTCGTGAGCTCGAATTAGTCAGCACACGACTGTCGCGGGCCTCGGCGATGTCGACTGACACGTCGAGCGGTGAGAGGCGTCCAGCGACCATCAGGCGGGCTTCGATCCGCGATGCAACGAGGCGGTGGTGCTAAACTCCTGATACATAAAATTGACGATGATCGCTTGAGGAACAGCTTTGACCCCAAAATACCGCGGTCAGTGCCATGTCCGAAGTGAGATAGACGGGACGAACTCGCTCAACCTCGTGTCGTTCTGTAACCGAACTTGGCTGCGTGGTGCACGGTACTTGCTATTCGCGATCAGGTATTCTGGATGGAGATTTCTAGGACCTAGGGACTCCACAACTTAATCTTGCACGAAGAACTTCCGAGTCTGCATCCAGGTCACCCTCAGGAATGACATTGACATAGCTGTTCATTTTTAGTCGTTGCGTTCTCCAGGCTGGGTAAGATCAATGGGGGCGAAAATTTTGCTGTGTTGCTCGATCTGATTCACGTAGCAGTCGAGTCTCTGCCGCCGCTCCTACATTTAACCTGACTTGTCACGTGCACCACGTTTCCGCAACAGCACGACGCGCCTCGCGTCTCCTCCTCCCTCGCCATCAAGATGGTTGCTTCGAATAACGAGCAGGAAATGACCAGATACCAGCGTGGGCTGGTCGACACCTGTTTTGAGGAGGGTCAGTATGAATCCGGTATAGCAGTCCTCGACCAGTTGCGGTCTTCGTCCTTCAAACCCCCTCCGTAAGTCTCCCTGAGTGCCTTTCCAGATCCCGATCTCATCGCGCTTGGACAGCGACCATATCCGCCAACTCCTTTACATAGCTCTCTTCCCTCCTCCCCCGTCTACCGGTAACCAACTAAACAACCAGGAACAGACCCCTCCGTCCCCCATCAAGGGTTCCCTCACGAAACAGAAACCCACACTTTCCAAGGCATCATTATCTCCTTCAGTGGTCGAATCCGAGGCTGCCCAGCGGGTTTTGTTCTCCTTTCTTGCTACAAATTCCCCCGGGTCTTTATATAGAGCACTGCCAAGATATCCTTTGGATGGTGTCGCTGCCAGCGATCTACCACCAGCGTCGAGTGATAATGGCCATGATGAGGACTCGGTCATCGCTCGAG